>CM024699.1:16699472-16837037 GCA_014182845.1 Corymbia calophylla
ACAATTTTGAGCATTCTTATTGAGTAAGGGCAATGTGTTCTAGGCTCATTCCCGAATGATTGGCTTTTGTCGGATTTATGTCTTCGTTTCGTTTGAAAGGAAGTTTGATATAAAAAGCAGAGTTTTTCCAAAAGGGTTGTCCACAAGTTTGGGAAAACTACGAATGTGAATAAGCACAACAAGTGAGTAGTGTTTGGATTATTGGAACTAGTTTAATTAGCTAGAGAGCATATAATCGTTTGATGTCCACAAATTCTCGAAACTGGTTTTTGAAGCGGAGATCGTTGAACAAAGATTCTAAGCTTTGGAAGTTTAGTCAAAATATCGCAAACGATGATAATCCACTGAAAACCCAGAGCTAATATTTCTATTACAAATTTATCCTCTATTAGTTTTCGTTAATTTTTCCATTAAATTGTTGAGTTGGATGATATATGGTAGTTAATGAGCATATCGGTTTGTGGTTTCACTCTCCATTTGCTATAGGTGTATCAATTTGTGGTTTTTCATGATATTAATTCAATTTAGCGTAAACTAACGGATAATAAATTTGTTACAATATAGCAGTTTAGGGTTTTTTATGGTCAAAAATTAATTTGAAGTAAATTTATCACAAGTGTATCAATTTAGGGTTTTCGTATATTAACCCTATTAAATATTTGAGTGTGTACTTTTAGTCTAATTCGAATGTTGAAAATAATTCATGATAGAGGATTCTAGATTTATTTGGGTCGAGTGTGTAACTTTTCTCTAATTCCAACGTTAAATGCCACCTTTAATCTCTAGACAATTTCGATTAGAATTATCAACTATTTTAGTTTAAAGAAAATTGTTCTTTTCCACCTTCAAAACTTATTTGGTTTGAATTTGTACTTTTTATCTAATTCCATTGTTAACCTCTAGTTGATTTTAATTAGGGTTGTTTTCTATTTTACTTTCATATGGTTTCTTTTTCCATATTACCTTATTCTTATTTCTTTGGTTCAGTAATTTCATCAAACACCATGCTCATTTGAAGGATTCGATATTCGTTTGGTTCAACCTATTCCATTGCTAAATGCAACTCCCAACTTCAGCTAATTTTAATCAGAGTTTTTTGATATTTTTTTTATTTTTGCTGAAGGGTTACTTCCTACTTTAGAATGTTACATACTAACCCACTCAATATTCGGCATGTTTCGTGTGGGCCAAGTCCTCAAAAGGAGTAGACTCATCGGAAATACAGAAAGCAGAAAAATAAAGACAGTTCAAATAGTTCGGAGGATAATACTGAAGAACTAATTATTCGAAAGAGATATTACTTATGAAATAGTTACAAACCCTAGCCTAAGCACCGCAGATCAAGTTAGATCAAAAAGCGTGACCTGAACTCATGTGTTTACTTGACCAAAAAAAAAAAATCAGGTGGATTGCCCGAACTTGTTGCCTTATGTTCTCTTCATGACGTAAAGAATAAGGTTGTCAAAACTCTTTCTTATTTTATTTTTTTTGCTAATTAAGAACACCGGGGAAATGTAGAATAATCTGACTACAAAATCATAGAATTATACAAATCTTAATACATGATTTCTGGTACGTATACCTTTTCTTGACCAGATGGGCGAGCAAAGCCACAAACAACAAATTAAGAAAAGCGGCAAAATGTTAAAAAAAACGTAACATTTTTTGGACCCAAATACGGCATTATAGAAATTGTTGTGAGTGATGGTTAGGGATGTGTAAAAGAACCAAGAACTATCTGAATCACCCGGAACCAAACTGGAATGAGCAAGAACCGGCGATTTCCATGAGGGCAGGTCCGGTTCCTGGTTTTAGGTGTGGAACCGCCTGCTTGTCCATCTGGACTGGATCAGTATATATATTTTATTTTAAAAAGAAATTTTTATCTCAATTATTTAATTATTTTATAGTTTTTCGACCAAATATATATGTATATTTGTAGTTATTGGACAGTATTGATTAATTTTGTCTCGAGTGTGTAATAGGATTAACCCTCTATTTTTTTTATTCAAATAATCCATTTACTTGCTTTCTCAACCAAAACAAAGTAAACAAACGAATAAGAAGGAGAAAACCAATTCGAGATGTCCATAAATGTTGTGGCGCTATGTCGTCATGATATGAAATTAAGAGCCAATGGCTTGTTAAAAAGTATGATTAGGTTTCTCCTTAGCCATTCCCATGATTACATTAGGCTAACGTTGAAAAAAAATGGATCAAACGATTAATGTCTTAATTTCTATGAAAGTTAGGACTTTTAACGTGGAGTCTAATTCTCCACATGTTTCCAATGTCGAGAAATCTTAAAGGACCACACCATGACTTTTGAAGAAATTAAGTTTCTAATAAATAGGTATTGTTTATTCGTTCCATCCTATAATTTTGATCCTTAATCAAAATCAATGACTCACAATTTAACCCAACCATAAGGTTGAACAAGGCTCTAGAATCATGTTTTTGTGGGGATTGGGGACTGGTGGACCCACTAGGGAACTAGACCCAATCGGCGATTCGATTCCCGAGGGGATCCATGAAACCAATGGGTGGATCTCGGTTCCAATTTTTTAGAACTGGTCCTTAATAGGCGGTTCTCGATTCTAAAGTAGAAACTGTCCACCCAAACTATACTCACCCCTAGTAACGGTACGGTCAGACTTGGTGCTAATTGTGCTTTCTGCAATTCTTTATTTGATATTAAATGAAGAAAACACCAGTAGATTTGATGAAATCGAGAAATTTTTAAAGTAACGAGTCACGTAAATAGAATATACATGAGTCATAGAAGCAAAAATTATTCGAGACCAATTTTCTTTCAAACAGTTTCAAATAATAACTAAAGACTTAGAAGACTACCTTTATGTTACGAATAACGGATATTTCTCTTTTCACGATAAAATAAAAATACTTAAATATACTTTTTAACAGCCTATAATAACTCGATTATTTTAAAAATGTACTTTATTTTTACGCAAAGGGCGGGACCAATATGAGTTAATTAAACATAAGCACGGTATTCTCGTTGAGGATAAGCATTGTCTACTATGTTCGTCTTTTATTGGTGTCTCGACAATTGTTAGACCGTTGTCATGATAGTCATATATTTCATAAAATTACCTTTTTTTCAGATGGATTAATATTTGGGAAAATTATCAAAAAAGATCTAAACATATTACATCGTATCAATTCGATATTAAACATTTAAATTATGTTAATTTAATCTTAATCAATTTTACATTTTGTGGATTGAGTCCTAAATTTTTGATAATTTACTTATTTAATCTTTGATCAATTTTGATCGAAAAATCACTGATGTGACAATTTAGTTAACACCGGCCATCCTCGTAGTGCAACTAATGCTAGCGTGGACAATTTGCTTCTAGTTTTTATTTTCTTTTTTTTCCCTAACCCTAGGCTAACAAGGTTGCTAGTCAATCATCATAGGGGAGGGCATTGCAATCCTTGTCGACCAACAGATGAGGGTTGCAGTCTTTGCCTAGATTTGGGCAAGGGTGCAAATTCCCTTGCTTGGATATGGGCAAGGGTCAATTGATGACCTCGCTGACCAAGGTTAGGAAAAAAAAGGAGATACAAAATTTTAAAAGAAATGAGGAAATTTTTTTTTAAAATTAAAAATTGTTCACATCAATCTGTCCATGCCACATGAGATGGTTGATGCTAACTAGACTACCACACTAATGATTCCTAGTCAAAATTGGTCGAAAAAACTAAATAGACGAATCGTCAAATGATTCAAAACTAAATTATCAAATTATTAAATGTTTAAGACTAAATTAGCGTAATTGAATTGTTTAAAACTAAATTGGCATAAATGCGATAAGTTTAGGATTGACTTAGTATAAGTGCAATAAATTTAGGGCTTTTTTGATAATTTTGCCTTAATTATTTGGATCGACGTGGATGGATACACCACCCAAAATAGAGGATCTCATCTCTATCGTTAATACTTCATACGAAGAAAATAGACAAAATAGAAAGAAGACAAGTTTTTTTTTTTTTTGTCAGAAAGAAGACAAGTTGACAAGTTGAAGTTTCTTCTCTCTTCCATACATTTAGTTGATTTTCTAGCGGAGGATGATGCTGTACCCACATGCGATTATGTTCCTACGTGGGACCCTCATTTTGATCTTGGATATCTTGTTGACATAATGTCCGTACGTGCCTATATTGAATTGAAGGAATAAAAAAACAATGCTTGAACATGTTTGATTTGCTAAAGCAAGAACGCATGAATCACGGAGAGTCCCAGCAAAGCAGGCCACCAAGATGAGATGTGTAGAATAAAATATAATTGATTCCTCTTTGCGATGAACTTAAAAGATGGAAAAAGAAAACAAGAAGGTTTAATTGCGATAATTAAAAAATTGAAACTCTAGCTCACTAAAATGCGAGAATTATAACGCAAGAGTGGATAAAGAAAATACGCAATCAGTCTCGAAATAAATACTAAATCTACTATGGAACGAGGGCCATGAAATGAAAATTTAATCCATTGACGAACACGGTGGCTTGAGATCAAAATCGAATTATGTATCACGATTTTGAAGTTGCCTGATGAATTTCTGGTGTCATGTAAACATAGATAGACATGCACGAAACAGAAGTGGAGAGATAGATGAGGGGATAAGTATATTGTTAGTACCAAAATTTTTATACGGTGCTCACTTTGATACCAAAATTTTTTTTCGCTTATTTAAGTGTTCAATTTTGAAAAATCGATCACTGGAATGCTACTTCCGATTTATCCATTAGAAAAGTTGATGTGGTTGTCAAAAAGCTGACATGGCCCCTAGTGTACAATATTTTAATATTTTAATTATTTTTTTGATTTTTGAAATTTTCTTTTTTCTTTTTTATTTTTTCCTTAGGGGCTGGCCATGGAACCTTTGGCCTCGGCCGTGAAGACCCTAGAAAGGCTGTGGGGGCCTTGCCAGCCATTGGTGAGGCCCCCTTTCCAACAAGCTGGCAAGGGCCCTCGCGGCCTCATCTGTGGCCGGTGAGGTCGCGAGGGCCCTCACTTGCAACCATTTGGAGTTGGCGAGGGTCGTTGGGCCTCGCTTGTGGTCAGCAAGGCCTTAATGGCCTAGCCCGAGGAGACCGTAGTGAGGGCGAGGCGGTCCTTACTTAAATCTAGCCGCAAAGGCTCTGGGCGAGGCCGTCGCGACCTTGCTAGTTGCAAGCGAGGCCACGACAGCCCTAGCCAATGGTTAGCGAGGTTCCGACAGCCTCGCCCATGGCCTTCACGGCCAAGGGCAAAGTGGGACTCTCCCAATTTGGGTGAGGGTCACTCGCCGACGACCCTCGCTGACCCTAAAAAACAAAGAAAAAAATAAATAAAAAATAAAAAATAGAAAATCAAAATATAATAATGATAATATTAAAACATATTAAAATATTGTGCACTGGCAGTCACGTTAGCTTTTCAACGGTTACGTTAGTTTTTTCGGCGGACAGAATGGAAGTGGCAATTGAGTGATTTATTTTTCAGAATATTCATACGAACAAAAAAAATGTCTGTGGCACCAAAGTAAACGCCGTATCAAAGTTTTGACACTAACAGTGTACTTATTTCGATAAATAAGTACATAATTTAGCAAATTAAACTGACAAGCATCAACATGTGTTTGCAAGGTTGATGCACCAACCTACAGGTAAATAGTTCCTAAACCTAGCAGATATATACTAAATTCAACCTGAAGCGTTATGACCCAAAAAAAAGAAGAAGAAGCCTGAAGCGTCAAATCTGATAGGACCCACCATCATGAGCGGTCTGGATTCAATTTGCCATTATTGTCGTCCTCATATAATAATATCCGGCAACCTAAGCTTAGCATTTGGATTTGTGTAACATTGCCGACTCAACAATGAAATCATCGTCACTCCCAATCTATCTTGAAAGGTGTCTCGTACCAACATGGGAGGATCAACACGTGACAACCTTGCTTGTCAACTTGACAGATATATATCATATGAGAGAGAGACAGAGAGAGAGCGTCTTTTGGGCTCTCGAAGGGCCGTTTTAATGGCTTCTTCAATCCATGACTGTCCCCTTTCTCTGGTTTCTGGTTTATGTTCATTGCTGTCTGTCAGCTCTATCTGTCACGCCTTCAAATATATAAGTTCGTAAAAGTGCTCCCTGCATGAATGAGCCCGGGGATAAGAACAAGGAGCAAGCACAGATGGTGATACAGAAGATAGAGATGTGCATAGACATGCTGAGACTGATGGTGGAATTCGTGCTCGTGGTTGCGGAAGCGGTCGTTATCGTGATTCAGCAGGAGATGTTGCCTCAGCTCACTGACCAAGGCTCGGGTTTCGTCCATCCCGTTCCATTGCTCAGTTTCCTTCCTTGAGTGACTGCAATGTAAAGCGCATCGAGCCTCTATAAGCGCGGGGTTTGATTCAGCAGGAGATGTTGCCTCAGCTCACTAACCGAGGCTCGGGTTTCGTCCATCCCGTTCCATTGCTCAGTTTCCTTCCTTGAGTGACTGCAATGTAAAGCGCATCGAGCGTCTGTAAGCGCGGGGTTTGCGGTTTTAGTTTTGTGAGGCTCGTAGTTCTGAAGAATTGCTACAGATAGATGCCCTTTTGTTCTATCAGTCTGCTAAGAGTGTTTTCGTACAATAGCGGAGATCCTTTCTCAATTTCTTCCAACCAATGTGTACGATGTGCAGAACAATCCGGATAACCGCGATGAGTTAGACTCCATCGTCGGGGAGCGGACTTGTGTGTGAATTACACGAGCGGTACAAGTACGATTCTATCGTGCCACCGGTTGCAAACGGTTTAGTACATGACTGATCTACTCGAGTTCAGCTAGCATCTTACCCGACCGACTCATAAGATCAGTGAGACTTTTCATTTATTCGAGATTTGCCTATCGAAATAAATACGGCTTCCGCGTCAAGAAAAAGGAAAAAGAAAGACTTTGCTCATCGTCCTTTTTTCTACTTTACATGCACATTCATGTATGCCTTTTTTTTTTTTTTGGTAAGATAAGATTATATAAAACAACCAAAGAACTATACAACAGAGGGGGAGACACGGTACCAACAAATACTCATTTGGACGAATTATCCCTGGAGTAGAAGGGTATCGCGGTCACCAAAATGAAATATACAAATAGGCTAGGAACCCAAGGAACTAAGAGGACCTAAATCATCTTATACTAAGTCGTGGGCAGCTCCACTCCAAAAATCTGAGGGTTTATCCCCCAACTACGCTGCATCCTTCTGTTTCTAGGGTTGTCTTCAATCGATTTGAAAGCTAGGGTTTTATCCTTGACCGCCTTATAGAGGTATTGCTTCATGGAGGGAACACATAGGTTGTGGCCATTGAAAAGGATGTCATTTTTAGTTTTCCAGATAATATAGCAGAGAGAACCAAGGGAGAAAATTGCTATCTCCCGGTAAAATCCTTTTCCAGACAAAAAATTGATAGCCCAAAGAAGATTATCCGCCCAAGAGGAGTTGCTCCAGGGGAGATTACACTTGGTGGCCCAAAAATTAGCTAGAGAATTGGAGATACATCAGTCAAAAAAGAGATGATTGACTGAATCCGGCATAGAGTTGCACAAAGCGCAGACCGAATTAGGAATTCTGCCATAGGACATGAGATATATTTGAGTGAGGAGACAATTTTTGGTAATAAGCCAGAGAAGAAATTGATGTTTAGGGGTCAAAGCCTTGTCCTAGACAAAAGAAGACCAATGAACCAGGTTAGATTTGCGCCGGATTGTAGTCCAAGCCGAAGCTGTTGAAAATTTTCCAGAGGAGCCCTCTAACCATGTAAAGGTGTCTTGACTGATTGAGAGATGGGGAATCGGTATTTGCCACAAGACCAGCTCTTGGAGTAACTGAGTCCCTTCCGGGGAATATAGGTCCTTCACTCTCGCTTGTCTAGGAAGGTCCATTTGGTAGATGTAACTGTTTGAGAATACTGAGTTTAGAGGACCAACGTGAAGCCATGGGTCAAACCAAAGCGATGTCAATTCACCATCTCCTATCTTCCACCTGAAGTGGGGTAGGAAGTCATCCCTTGAAGTAAGGATTTTCCGCCAAGCCCAAGAACAATGGGTAAGAGTCGAAGCATCCCAAAAATTCTTCCTTTTGAGATATGTTGCATGAATCCACTTACACCATAACGATTCTTTATCGGTGAATAACAGTCAGATGTGTTTAGCCATGACTGCTTTGTTGCTATCCCTGATCCTTTTTATACCAAGGCCTCCTTCCGGATGGGGAAGGCAAACATCAACCCAAGACACCTTTGCACCTCCCGGACCCATGGTTGGGCCCTTCTAGAGGAATTGTCTACATGTTTGCTCTATCTTGTCCACTACCACCGATAGAAACCAAAATATGGAGGTCCAATAAGCTTGGATGGCATGTAGCACCGACTTAATAAGTTGTAGTCGGCCTGCGAAAGAAAGAAAACAGTGGGTCCAAGATTGGACTCTAGCAATGAGGCGGCATACTAGGGCGTTGCAGTCCACTTTGCTCAGTCTTGCTGTGATGATGGGTACACCCAGGTAACGCACAGGAAGGGAGCCACAATTGAAGCCAAGAGCTTGTACAATCTGCTCATTAGTGGTCTCAGAACCTCTTGAAATGAAGACTTCACTTTTATTGGTGTTAGGGACCAATCCACTCCAAGTAGAGAATAAGGTAAGCCCGTCTTGGAAGCAAGAAATAGAAGTGAGTTTCGCTTCACTAAAGAGAAAAACATCATCCGCAAAGAATAGGTGGGATAGACGTGTAGCCTTGCACCGCCAGTGGTATCGAAAATCCGAGTGCCGAGTGTGAGAGTCAAGAATCACAGTAAAAACTTCAATGATCAAGGTGAAGAGGTATAGAGACATAGGGTCACCTTTCCTTATACCACGTCCACTAGCAAAGAAACCATGGAGTTCGCCATTTATGGAGATAGAAAATTTTGGGGTACGGACGCATACCATAATAAGCTTTGTGAGATGGGTGGGATATCCAAACGCTTGAAGAGTTTTCTTTAGGAAGTCCCAGTCGAGAGTATCATAAGCTTTCTTTAAATCCACCTTGATGGCACACTTCGGGATATAAGGCTTATTATGAAAACCGCTAAAGAGTTCTTGGGCAAGAAGGATATTGTCACTTATTCTTCTACCTTTTACAAACGCAGTTTGAACCGAACTGATCAGGTAAGGGAGAACCGCGGCAATTCTAGAGGAGAATATCTTGGTGATACACTTGTAAATTGTATTACAACAGGCAATAGAACGAAAATCAGATACCGATGTCGCATTGGGGATTTTAGGCACCATGGCAATGATAGTATTGTTGACTTCCTTAAGCATACAACCAGAAACAAGGAAATCCATAACCGCTTCAGTAACTGAAGGGCCAACCTTGTCCCAATTCTTTTTAAAGAAATCAGCATTATAACCATCAAGTCCGGGGGCTTTATTTCCAGCTATCAAGAACATAGCATCACGAATTTCCGAAGGAAGAAAAGATTGGGATAGAAAGGTAATATATTCTTCCTTGAGAGGGGAGTGAATGACATCAGTGAGCTCCTGTATAGAAGGATTTGTCATGAGCTGTCCACGACAGAAATAATACGATTTCGGAGGTGCCGGTGGTTGATTAACTGATAGAAGAACTTGGTATTATGATCCCCTTCCTTAGGCCAGCGAATTCTAGACTTTTGCCTGAAGAACGATTCCTCAAGAGAGCGGAGTTCATAATAGTTCTTGAGTTGAGAATGTTCCTTAGCCGCCAAAGAGCTACTTTGAGGGTCTAGATGAAGAGCCTCTTGAGTAGATAAGAGGACACTTTTAGCCGTTGCTACCTACATAGAGATATCCGAGTAAACATCTCTATTGAGACACTTAAGCCGACCCTTCAAGAGCTTGAGTCTAGCATAGAGTTTGTACATAGGAGAACCTGACACTTGGGTCTCCCAAGACTGAGATACTAGCATGAGGAAGTCTGAGTGGCTCATCCATAAGTTAAAGAATTTAAAAGGAGTTCGCCGAGAACTAGGTGCAAGAATTCTCATAGCCATCGGAGTATGGTCAGATAGGCCTGGGGCCAGGAAAGATGCTTCAAAGAAGGAAAAAGGCAGAGCACCAACAATTGTTAACCATGACTCGGTCAATTTTCTGTTGTTTCCTATGAAGGCCAGAGGAGGTAAACCAGGTAAATCGAAAACCTACATAACGAAGGTCAAATAGTTCAGCTTGGTCCAGGCAATCCTTGAAGTCATTGAAGGTGAGAATCCAGATATCCGGACTCCCCATGCGATCCGAAGAATCCCGGATGGCATTGAAATCACCGGCAACGATCCAAAAACTTTCCTTTAGAAAAGAGCTCAACCTAATAAGTTCACTCCAAAGGGGTCTTCGACCAACAAAGGTATGCTCCCCATAAACCACCGATAAAGATAGTGTAATCCCCAAGTTTAAGAATTTTGCATCACCATGAATAATCTAGTCAGTACTAATCCGAGTAGAAAAGCATACCAAAAGCGGGTTCCATCCAACCCAAATCTGTCCTCGATGAGAGAACTCATAATTAGAAACCCAATTCCATCTAGGGAGTAGACCAGAAGAGAGATTGGGAAAGCTAGCAACTGGAACTTTAGTTTCCAATAGACCAATATAACATAGATTATTGAGGCACACAAACTGTCTAACCTCAGCTTGCTTAACATGATTCATAAGACCCCTGACATTCCAAAAGCCAAAAGACATAAAGAAAATGTACAAAAAGAAGGAAATGCGGACTATTTTCTTTTTGGGCGCCTTCTGGTGGCTGCTGGTTTAGAAGCTTTCCCAGACGAAGGTCCAAACCTATTAACCTACTCAGATATTTTTGCTTTACCAAAAGGATTAACAGAGGTAGGCCCCAGTCTACTAGCTTGTTCAATTCTCACCTCAGTAAGCTTCAGATCAGAAAAGTTAGACTCAGGAGGGGCAGTAACAGGTTTCGTTTCCTGGCTTGAACAAACAGCAACACCATCTTCCAATGTTGAGCTAACAACAACATCAACAATGGGAGGTCCAACAGCAAGGCCCGTCTCACGGCCAAACCAGCCAAAATTAGCTCCAGCAAGTTCTGAAGCAGTGCAGACAGCAGTATATTTGGTTTCTAGACTAGAACAAGCAACAGCGGCAGCACCAGCAAGGTTGGTAACAGGAGCACAGACAGCCACAGCAGACATTGGGAAACCCACAGCAGCAGCAATTGCGTCAACACCAGCAGCAACATCTGCACCAGCAGCCTCTGGACATCCCATAGCAGCAGCAGCAACAGCATAAACAGCAGGGCACTCCTGATTTGACCAGACAAGACCAGCACCCGCTAAGCCTGAAATAGTACAACCAGCAGCAATTCTCTTTTGGTTTGAGCGATCAAAAACAGCACCAGCAGCTTCTAAAGAGATAGCAACATCAGTTTCCTCATCCAAATCATCATCTGAGTCAAAAGAGGATGGGGGAGCAGGTTCAGGCTGTGCAGGAGCAATCTGCTTATTCTTGTTTCCAGCCCGGCGGTTCTGATTGCTACTAGCTCGTTTCCACTCCTCTGCAGGGGCTGGTCTAGTCCCCCTTGCTGGTATAGATGCAACATTAAGAAGTGGTCCTTGTCCTTCCCTAACAGCAAGGAGTTGAGAAGCCTGTACAGGAGCTAGGTTTGTCGGTTCAAACTCAGATGGGTAGGGGACTTGAGTAGGGCACCTATGACCAAAGGTATCACAAATATGGCAAGATACATGTTTCCATTCATATTCAACATTCACTGTACGAGGTTGCCCATTTATGAATACCGTAATAGTATCACAGCAGGGTTTAGAGGTTGCTAGTTCGACACAGACCCTAGCAAATGAAATCATTTTCAAATGCTCCATGCGCTGGTCTATATAGAGCGGTTGTCCAACGACACTGGTTACCTTGCTAATTCCCTTAGTAGACCACAACCCATAAGGGAGATTCTTTAGTCTAATCCAAACTAGAATTGTAGAATGATCTCCTTGTTTTAACTCTAGCATGGGGTGCCATTGTTGAAGGATTAAGGGCACACATGCCACTGTCAATGGACCACCCTTAATTACCTTTCGCCTAAACTCAGGATCAGAAATATGGAAAAAATAGAACCCTTGGTCATTAGCTTTAACCTCTAGCTAACGTTGGCCCTAAAGGTGTTTGAGGGCCGTCTCGACTAACTTAAATGAGAGTTTCTTCCCAACAAAGTAGCCAACTAAGCAATTATGCCAAATAGGATCAGCAGCATCAAGATTCTCCTCTAAACAATGGACTATATTATTCCCATCAGAATAAGGATCAATGAAGGAAAGTGAATACCCTTGCATAGCAGCCTTGGCTACATTAGCCCAGGAGCGAGTGACTATGACTGACTCTCCAGCACGTTGGGGCAGCAAGCCTTGCCTTTGCTCTGCTGAGATGGGGTTCTGATCTTGGCTAGGCCTAGCAACATCCATACCAGAAAGAGACAATTCTGTTCTGCTGTCATTAAGAGACCCCACAATAGCAAAATTTTAGCCTACATTCTTGTCTCTCCTCGAATCCCCAGTAGCATTTCGAGCAGTAGGGACCCTACTCCGGCTGTGATGACGACCACCACCCAATCCCAGCTGGGATTTCGCAACAACAGCATCCCTATCCATGATTACAACAGAACCCAGCAACCCAGCTTGCCAAATCTAGAGTTTCCCATTACAAGATATAACCGCGAGGACAGAAAGCCTTACCGGAGTAGAGAACAGTAGGCAGTTGGTCGGCTATTGCTCGACCTCTCACCCGAAATGAGGCGACTTCTCACCCGAAATGAGGCTTCCGCCGGTGTTGGCAGATGTCGACACAGAGCCAACCCAGAGTCAGAGCGGAGCAAAGAACAACAGAGATCAGTTGGCTAGCTTCTGCTCAACCTCTCGCCCGAAATTTGGCTTTCACCGGAGCCAGCAGACGCCTACACAGAGCCACACCAGGATCGGAGCTGTAGTGAGCGGAACTCAGAAAACAGAGAGGGTGATGAATAGTAAAACCCCTTTTGGTTGTTTTTTCGGATTTCATGTATGCCTTGTTTGCTATCATTTTAAAGAATGCAACCAAATGCATTCATTTGTCCATCTGTCTATAACTATCTTTATTTTAAGAGTTGTCACTAAGGTTACGGGCTCTAATTTTGGTCTACTTTTCTAAGTTTGTCATAATGTGTGATCTAACCCAATTGAATTTAACTTTATCAAATTGTATTGAATTAGTTCGAAACGTGAACACAAATTGACCAATTTTGGCTTGTTTGGCTAAATTTCTCTTCAATTAGGCTAAATTGGACCACCAAGCTAGACTAGTGGATTTAATTGACAAATTGAACTTTAATTTACCAAATTGGTCACTAGTATAATGAGTCATGATGAATGTGCTAATTGGACCAAATCTTCATGATTTCGTTAATCAATGATCAGCTAAATCAACTAGATTGAGTCCAACTGGAATGGCTTTATCAAAATTGATTTTATAATTGAGTTTCCTTTGATGAATCGGACTCAATCGTGACAAAATTTCACAATTCATGAAGAAAAGATGAAATCACCAAGTGGGGTCAAAATTGGAGTTTTCACTTTTAGCTTGGAATTTTGAAATTGGTTTGAAAATTGAATGCAAAACGACCTCTAGATTAAATGTCATGAAGGAAGTTTCCTTAAAAAACAACTAGAAATGAACTAATTTCATTTTTGGCCAATTTTGAACAAAATTTACAAATTGGGGATAAATTAATTCTCAACCAAATCGAATTTTGTGAAACTAATAATGCCAAAGTCAAAATAAGGTAAAAAGAGGATGATTTGGAAATTTGGAAATTTGGAAATTTTTTAGACAAAGTGTTGACTATTGACCAAAATCAACATTACCCGATTTGTCACTAAAATGTTAATCGATGGGTCAAACTTTGATTTTTTGGGAAATTGATAATGCAAAAGTGAAATTAACCTTATTTTAGGGCTTTCTGAGCAGGAAACCAAATTTTGACCTAGGGTTTACTTTTTAATATTAAAGTGTGGATGAAAATGAAATGAAGTGCTAATGTGACAAAAAAAGTATTAAATGACTCTTTTGGGTTGAGAAACAGACTTTGTCATGATCAGAATCCCTAATCTCAAGTTCTTACCATTATATGACAGGTTGGCTAAAAAGTAGGTATCAATAATAATTCAATAGAAAAGTTGATAGAGTATACAAAAACAATCAAAAGGTGGTAAATAATACAAATAAGAGTTGGTAACACAAAAATAATTGACAATTCAATATAACAATAAGTCTTCTAATTCTTTGGTAATTTCTAAATTAAAAACATCACTAATTTATGCAAATAAAAGTTGGTAAGTTAGTATAAAAAATGCTAATTTGCAAATTATAAATTTGTAATTTCACAAAAGTGTCAGTAAGTCACTAATAAGTTACTAGAAAAATAGTCAACTGTCATTTTTTTGAATAAAGATTTTTGACACCAACACCTATTGAGATTTATTAGCACAAAATTAAAATCCATGCTTTTGGGCACAGAACAATAGAATTCCACCAAATACTGACATTACTCGAATTTCTAGGCTTTCATAACTTTTTTTCAAGTTAGACTTTGGTTTAATGGGCTCAAACTTGACGCATGTTTCACCAATTTGAATTTATATACATAAGGATATACTAACTTTGTTTGAACATCTATCAAACCTCTTCTAATTTCAAAGGCATAATCTAATCTACCAACTTATAGAAATAAAACTGATTACCTTGATGTCAGATTTACCTACTTTAATGGAAAAGTTAATAATACGTTCCTTTGAACAACGCCAACTAGTTAATATAAGGTAGTAATTAAATGCTTGATAGAATCGGCAAATTATCAAACCCATCAATAATGAACAAAATTTAACATCAATAATCATCGGAAAGAAGGATGCGTACATAAGAATTAGATACGTAATTAAACATTTGCATTTGTTTCACATCCATGGGCGATTATATAAAATGGTTTACACTGATGAAGATTCTAAACTCTAACAATAAGCTAACCTTTTGAGTCAAGAACACGCATCTTAGTTTTTCTTCAGCGTACCAATCTGCCTTCTTGAACTTTTTCCCCCTAAAGTCCACACTCCGAAAGGTAAAGACGCATACAATATATAAAGAGTATTAATCAAGCTTTGGAATTGTGCTGACAAGAATCTTATTATCTCTTTCACTTTCAAGGTCATTGCTCAAACGATGCACGTCACTAGGGATTCTAGAACCTTCTTCACTAAGGAAACGCTTGTGACGTCTTCATATCATGATCTGCATGCATGGTTACATACATAAAATTCTGGAGTCTTCTTCACTGAGGAAGCGCCATTCAACTTCATACCATCACATGCTCATTCATGCATGTACAATGTCATGTAGCTATAAGCTTTCATTCTTTTTCAATTTGACCACAACGACCAGATGGGTCCTACTAACCCCGTTTAATCCGCGTTGTGGACTTCGAAGAAGCTGTCCTTAGCGGAAATTTCGTCGTCTTGAGCTTGAGGGGGTTCCTTCTCTATCAAGCTGAAGGAAATTACTTGTTTCTTGTGCTTATAAATTGACCCACTTGGAAGGGTTTGGAGCCGGGAGTCTCAAGCAAAGCCAAGCCAAGCCAAGAGTTAAGACTCTTGTTTCCTGTGTCTGTAATCTCTTCCTCTGCTTATTTCACTTGTTCCAATCTCTACTCTTCTCCTCTTTTTTCCATTGCAGAATTGAAGGTGAGACAGCAAGCATATAGCATGGCAGGATCGATGGAGGCACGCCCGGTGGGATACGGATTCAAACCGACGGAGGAGCAACTCTTTGGTCATTTCTTGAAAAAGAAGCTCAAAGGAGAATTGGAAGCTAACTGCCCGATTCCCGACCTAGACATCTACAACTGGGAGCCTCCACAATTATTTTTCATATACGACTGTAACTTACATATAGTTTTTAGAGTTCTCTATTTCCCTATTTTCTTATGGTTCGATAGTGATTGGTCGTTGCCTATAAGACTCAAGTAAAATAACAGTCAAACAATCTTCAATTGTAGTATTATCAAGCGAACCGTCGGATGGACGCGATTGTTACTTCTTTTGTCCCCGTGTTCGTAAGAGGAAGACCAAATGTGGATTTTGGAAAGAGACAAGTAGCAGGCGTGTTAACCGAGCACCGGACGGTAAGCCAATGAGGACCAAGAGATATTTGGTTTACCATGAAGGTAGACAACCAAAGGGCCGCAGGACTGAAGTGGCCATGCATGAATATCACCTAAATTCAGATGTTTCGGATAGTGAAATTTCGGACCCGGTACTCGACTTCTCTTCTTTTGCTTCCCCTAATTGAGCATCTTTAACATGGTTACAAGTGCAGGTAAAATTGATTTCATTTCTCTAGATATGTTCCTGATTAATCTTCATGAGGTTTCTGCCTTTGTGAGTTCATGATTGTGCCATAATTCAAGTGCGATTTACCTTTAACTCAGCTGTACTTTGAACATTAGTTTTCGCAAGTCAGAACTTTTTCCCGCTGTATTTTGTAGAGAAACGAAACTTACCAGTAATCATTTTAGGTTTTAATTCCAGTGACTCCTGAACGTTAAGACTGCCAAAAATAAAGTGATTCTGCAGCAACAAAGGGGACGATTTGTTCTTGAAACTTACATCATTTCAGTTTTGATAAGTGATGCATGATGTATCTTGTGCATACTATACTTTCGTGCAACAAAGGAGTATCGGTTGTCTTAACCCTGAAAGTCATCACCGGTGTCATTTTGTCTATAGACGGCGTGGGTTCTCTGTCACATAATAAAAAGGGAAAGTAAGAAGGCAAAGTCAGCAACAGCCAGTGCTTCAACCGATTTAAGCAGCCATCTGAGTAGTGCACAGGTGAGCAAATGTTACTTTAGGTTGATACAAAGCAACATATGATCCAAGAAACATCTAAACTATACTAAAGCTCAGGTAATGTTTGTTTGTTTCTTTGTTTTTTTCGGTTTTTTTTTGCACAGGCAATTCCAGGAGTTACTATTGAATCTGACTATCCTACCGAGACACTGAATACTGGTTTGCCCGACTGGAACGTGGCCATTCCTTATCAACAGCCTCAAACGTGCAAAGAGCAATATTCGTGTTATGATGATAATTGGCATGTTGATGGACCTAGTGATGGACGTTTGTATATACCAGATTCTCTGAGTGATGGCATTGATATCACGGATCTCTTGGACTCCGACGAGAGCACAGGGCAAACTCAAACATGCAAAGAGAAACATTTAGCGGATGATGATAATTTGCATGTTGGTGGACCTAGCGATCCAGGTGATTGTATCTATCTTGAGGATCTCTCTGACAAGAGCAAGGATTAGTATGCCAAACTACAGTGTGCGTAGATTATGTTCTACAGATTAGTTGTGAACTGTGATAATGGATTGCCAGTGTTTGGTGATCCCTTCTAGATGTTAATCTCAGCTTAGCTTGTTATATCAGTGATGGTGTGTGCCAACTATGCTTCTCCAAGGATGGGACCTTATATAAATCTAGTATGATTGTATAATGTAGTTTTATTTTTTCTTCATAATTCATATATTATCTTGATTTGGTCATGCATCAATATCTATTCGTCTAACCTTTGAGAGGCCTTGCAATATGAGACTTTCCTCCATTGTTGTAGTCGCAAGTCCATATGTATGGCTTGTCAAGTGATTTGTATGTAAAAGACCTATCCCTCATCAATGCCCCGATTATTCCGGACGACGGGTTTCACAGTCTCTTTTGATTTCTTATCTCTTACCCTTTCTCGCGGCCTCACCTCCCTCTTCAATGGCAGCACCACCCCCACCATGATGATAGGTAGGGAAAAATAAGGGAATATTTCAAATATGGTTCTAAAGTTAGCTTATTTTTTCAAAAGAGGGCCCAAAGGAGACTTTGTATCAAATAAGGCCATAAGATGCCAAACTTAATCTCAAATAAGATATGGAGCTCACTAGCTGGCTAAATCTTCATCGCCAGCAAGCACATTTGACTCATGACACTTTCCAAGTCATGGCAGAGGGCATTTTCATCGAAAAGCATTTTTTTAGTTTCTTTTTCTTTTTCTTTCTTTCTCTCTTTTTCTTTTTTTTTCTTTGGACCGAGGTAAACCAAAAATAAGAAAGAAAAAAAAGTGTCACATCCGTTGCCGGTGGAAGGAATGAGAAAGAAAAATAAAATAAGAAAAGAAACTAAAAAGAAAAAGAGAAGAGAGAAGAAAGAAAAAGAATTGAAAAAAGAAAAGCCTGTGGATGAAAATGCCTTTGATCATGGCTTGGTAGCAAATGCTAGCCAGCCGGAAAAGATTTGACTAGCCAGTGAGCTCAAGTTCTTATTCGAGATTAAGATTGTAATTTCAAGGTCTTAATTGATAAAAGTTTATCTCGGATTCTTTTTTGAGAAAACGACCTTACTCCAAGCCTTATTTGAAATGTCCCTGCAAAGTATTTCTTTCTTACGGCCTCTCCTCTCTCCTTCAAGGGTGAGACCATGCCATCACCACATAGCTAAAGAAAGAAGCAAGAAAACGAGCAGCCTTCGATGTTTGTTATGTGTATGATATGATTATGAGTATTGATTGGAAAAAGGAAAAAAAATAAAAAGCGATTAGTAGCATGACCTCACGTTCAGTGGGATCTGGATGGCAGGATCTCTAATAATTTCTCACCAAATAAAGCATGAGTTCAACCATACTCAAGTAACTGTCTCACTATCAATGGCATTTGGGAGCCATTTTTCCATAAAATAAAGCATTATTTCAATCATAATGAAGTAATAAAACATGCAACTTTTTGACAATATTTATGAGCATGACTTTATTGTTTATGAGTATGAACAGAAAATAAAAGGCAAATTTTATGTAAAAATGAGGAAAACTGCATTTAAAGTAACACCCTCTCAAATCGACACTCTGGTATCACGAAAGGTAAATCAAAGGAGCAACCAAAGCAATAATGCGAACTGAGTTACCATTTTCGGTCCATACATCGAGCTATAATCATATTAGCATGCATGGTGGGCAATTTGAAACCTATAAGCCTTGCCAAATCTATGATTGAGGCCATTAGATGGGACAAGTCTAGATCCCGTCACAAGAAAAGCTGGAAATTTTTTCATAGTGGGTAGATTTCTGACATTGTTGGTAAATTCTGAATATTGAGAAGCCTTGCTAACCCTTTGATTGAGCACATTTGAGGGGACGAGCCTAGGGTCCAGTCATAGGAAAGCTGGGAATTTTTTTTTATAGCAGGTAGATTTCTAAAATTGCTCGTAAATTTCGACTAAGGTTGGTACAAAAGGTGTAACTGGTACCTCAAATGGTAGGTAACTTGTTACTGTATTATTAGCGACTCTTCTTAAAAACTTCCTATGAAAATTACCAATATTATGAATATATACTGACAATCCAATAAGTTAGGAACTTATCAACTTCTTTGAATTGTTACTAGTATAGTTAGTAAAACACCAACCCTAAAAGAAATTTTCCAACAGTTAAATAAATTAGCAATTGACTAAGTTTTTATAAATTTTACAATTGTTATTAGTAAAATACTAATTCAAGGATTCTACTATCATCTCAATAAATTAGAAAATTACCTATTTCCTTGAAATTTTAGTAAAATATCAATTTTATAAGGAATTTACCACATTCCATTAAATTAATAAGTTACCCACTTTGAAATGTACAAGTTCAAGTAGTAAACGACCAACACAATAGAGAATTTACCAACATTTGTTGGTGAAAGATCTCAAAGAATTTTGATGATTCCCTAACTATCCTTAGTGTGTTTGCTACGATGTCTGCAGTTGTTTGTGATGTAATACCAAAAACATAAGTGATATTCGTGAAGGAAAAAAATCACAAACCGTTCTGTTTGCAAATCTTTTTAGTTTGCTAGTTCTGTACACAAACAGCAACAGCAGACTAAAACGACTAGCTAATGACGATGCTTATGTCAACGTTGAAGATATCAAGTCATTGACAATGTTGGAGCAATGACCATATCAGATGATTTCTGCAAAAATCCAATATAGCTGTTGTCGATGGAAATACGCACCAAAATAATCGAGAGACTTCTAAGAAACGGAAATAGGCTTTCTATCAGACTTGTTAGAGCCATCAATGATAGGATAGCAAAAAGACTATTTCTGGCTAGCTTGCAAATGTTCAGGAAAAAAAAGGATTGGTATGGGCAATGAAATCTCTATACAGCAGCACCTATGGATATCTAATGGCTATCTACTTCTCTAAGACATCTCCAGTGGGAAGATTGAGGATGCCTATATAAGAGAAGATCGTTGAAGCAATACATAGGATCCAGAAATTTGCTGGAAGCTCTTAAGTAAGAGTGTTTCATTCTCTAAAAAATCTTCATACTAGCATTCTTGTTGGCTTGTAATTGTGTGAATGATCAAATGTATAGAGTAATATCAACACCTGACTCTTGGTAGTGTGATTTATCATGTGATAGGTTTGGTGTTTGCTAACTATAATTTGCCTAGTAGATTACTAGTGCAATCCAACGCAACTTGTAGCTATTAGTGTGGACAGTGGATAAAGGCTTGGGGAACCACTATATATTGTTTTATGCTCTAGTTTCTCTTACTCTTACTTGCATTAGCACTCAACTTGATTCACGCTGCTTGAATTATCCGCTTAACCTGATCCATAAAAGGCTACCACAATTTTCCGCAAAACTGTCAATGTATTTTAAAATAACCTATTCACCCCCCTCTAAGTTGTACTGATAGTCCCAACAACATTTAACAAAATGGTTAATACCATCTTCTTTCAAATTTTACAAGGTGATTAGTAAAAGACTGAACTTATAATGAATTTAGCAAACATCCCAATAAATTAGCGAATAACCAACTCCTTTAACATTTTACAAGCTTGATTAGTAAACTGGTTACATAATAAGGGATACAATAACATCCAAATAGACTAGTCCAACATCTTTGAAAGTTTACATGTATGGTTAGTAAATTGTTATCTCCATAAGGAATTTACCAACATCTCCTCAACTAAATAAATTACCAACTTCTTTCAAATTTTAATTTCAGCCAGTAATTCACCATGATAAATTCATCAACGTGCAAAAATAATTAGTATGTTGTATACTTCACCTGTATACTTAGTAATGTAAAGGGAAATTTGTACCAAAAGTCTTAAATGTTTGGCTTAATATGCAAGCAAGTACTAAACATAACCAACCCGATGTTATTAAGTCCTTCCGGTGACCGTTCGGGCAAATTTGCTGATCTGACATGCCGAAATACAACTTGCTGCTTTCTAATATTGTTTTTGGCGTTGTAGTGCAGCTATGAACACCACATCAGCAAATAGTTTAAGTATAAAAATGTAAAATTAAAAATAAGAAAGAAGAATAAAAAAAGCCACATATTTTTAAAAAACTGAAAAATTGTAAATAAAAGAGAATGGAGCGACCAACTTTCAACATCTACCAACTCTTTTAAAAAAAATATCAATATCAATTAGTGTGATTACCCACTTTTCTTTGTTTGAATTATCCAATTAGTTTTTCTAGGTAGTTTTGGATTACCAACTCTCATTTAAGTTATTGAGCAAGTACATAATTTTTTTTTTAAAACTTTGCCTTAAATATACCAACTCTTATATAGCATTAGTAAAGTTGCCCTAATCAAATTGTTAACTAGTTTTGGATTATCAACTATCAAATTAATTACTGATGTTCATTTGGTTTTATAAGTGTAGCCGCTCTTATGTTGGGTTACTTAATCGGGAAAAATTAGTAAGTCACTTAAATTAATCAGAGAGAAGTTGGTAAATACTCTAACTAAGGTTAATAATATCTAAAGAAATTGGTAAATTCAAGGCATTGCTAATTAGGTAATGTAATTAAAAGTTTCTAAATGATAAAAATTGGCAAATTAAAGAAATCAACTAAACATTGGTAAATAACTAAAATGAGAGTTTGTAATCTAATACTACGTGGGAATCAATGGTAGAAAGGTTTGAGAGTCCTGCTAACTTTGTTTGGCAATCTCTAAAAGGAATTAATAAATGTAAGTGGTCATTAACAAGGCAAAAAAAATTGGTAATTCAATAGAAAAGTTTCTGTAGTATACAAAAAAAAAGAAGGTAAATAATTCAAATAAGAGTTGGTAACACAAAAATCATCGACAATTCAATATAACTAAGGGTGATCGGTTCCTCGTCCAGTTTGATTCCAATAAAACCAGTCACTTATTGTCATTACATTGAAAAAAAAAAAATATTTAGTGAAATGTCCGACTTCCAATGACCCAATGAACCGATTGAAGTATAAAAGTTCAACGCTCAAACTTTCCAACATAGATGAATTGAGTTCCATTGGAAGTCATGTCTATGTTCTTGCTCTCTCTTTGCTCTTCCTTGTTGGAAACTGGGAAGTGGGAATGGAAAGGCATATTTGATTATACTTAGATTAGGGTTTCTTCAAAAAAAATTAAAAATATATATAGTCGGCTCGATTGGTCCAGTTCTCATCCTAGAACCGAAAACTGGACTGACCGATTGTCGATTCCAAAAATCGGAACCTTGGATCAGACTGACACCACTTGAAAAAGCCTAGAATGGATTAGCTTGGTTCGGTCCAAGCAGTTCTCCATTCTGTCTATCCATCTTGTTCACCCCTAAATATAATGAAAGTTGGTAAGTCATTCTGATTCAGGTTGGCACTTTCATATAAGAGTTCACAAATTAAAAACGTCACTAACTCAAGTAAATAAAAGTTGGTAAGTTAGTATAAAAATTGCTAATTTGCAAATTATAAATTTGTAATTTCACTAAGTGTCGATAAGTTACTAACAAGTTACTAGAAAAATAGTCGATTATCACTTTTCTAACTAATATATTTTTTACACCAACACTTGCTGAGATTTATTAGCACGAAATAAAAATCCTTCTTTTTGGACACATAACAATAGAATTCCCCAAACACGGACATAACTCGAATTTCTAGGCTTTCACAAACTTTATTTCAAGTTAGGCTTTGGTTTAATGGGCTCAACATGTTTTACCGATATGAATACATACACATGAATATAGTGACTGTTTGAACATTCCTGAATCCTCTTCTAATTTCAACGGCATAATCTAATCTACCAACTTATGGAAATATATTAAACCCGAAGCTTATTACCTCAATGCCAGATTTACCTACTTTAATGGAAAAGTTACTATACATTCCTTCGAACAACACCTACTAGTTAATATAAGCCTGGTAATTAAATGCTTGATAGAATTGGTAAATTATCAAACCCACCTATAAATGAACGAACAATATTGATAACCATTGAAAATACGGGATGCGTAATAAGAATTAGATATGTAACTAAACATTTGCATGTATATTACATCCAATGGCGACTAGGTAAAACGGCTTACACTGATGCAAGTTCTAAATTCTGATAATAAACTAACCTTTTGAGTCAAGAAGATGCATTTAATTTTTTTCCAAAGCGTACTGATCTGCCCTTTTGAACTTTTCCCCCTAAAGTCCACACTTCAGAAGGTAAAGATGCATATAATATATAGAGAGAATCGATCGTGCTTTGGAATCGTACTAACAAGAATCTTCTTATCTCTTTCACTTTCATCGTCATTACTCAAACGGTGCATGTTACTTGCGATTCTAGAATCTTCTTGTGACGGGATCTTGACTTGTCCCATCTAATGGCCTCAATCATAGATTGAGTGGTTGATAATTGATGATTAACCTCATCTTTCCACAGCTCTATTCAGCACGTTTGTTGATATAGAATGATTCACATGTCTACTGAGAATTTGAAGGTTCAATCAAACCTTGTCCTACAATTCTGAGCATTCTTAGGGCAATGTGTTCTAGGCTCATTCTCGAATGACTGGCCTTTGTCAAATTTATGTTTTCGTTCCGTTTGAAAGGAAGTTTGACATAAAAAGCAGAGTTTTTCTATAAGGGTTGTCCACAAGTTTGGGAAAACTAGGAATGTGAATTGGCACAATAAGTGAGTGGTGTTTGGATTATTGGAATTAGTTTATCTAGCTGGAGAGCATAGAATCGTTTGATGTCACAAATTCTCGAAACTGGTTTTTGAAACGGAGATCGTTGAACAAAGATTCTAAGCTTTGGAAGTTTAGTCAAAATATCGCAAACGATGATAATCCACTGAAAACCCCAAACTGATATTTCTATTATAAATTTATCATTTATTAGTTTTCATTAATTTTTACCATTAAATTGTTAAGTTGGATGATATGTGGTAGTTAATGGGTATATCGGTTTGTGGTTTCACTCTCCATTTGCTATAGGTGTACCAATTTGTGGTTTTTCATTATATTAATTCAATTTAACATAAACTAATGGATGATAAATTTGTTACAATATAGCAGTTTAGGGTTTTTTATAGTCAAAAAATTAATTTGAAGTAAATTTATCACAAGTGTATCAATTTATGGTTTTCGTAATATTGACCCTATTAAATATTTGAGTGTGTACTTTTAGTCTAATTCGAATGTTGAAAATAATTTATGATATAGGATTCTAGATTTATTTGGGTCGAGTGTGTAACTTTTGTCTAATTTCAACGTTAAATGCCACCTTTAATCTCTAGACAATTTCGATTAGAGTTATCAACTATTTTAGTTTAAAGAAAATTGTTCTTTTCCTATGATCATCTCTTCTCTCGATTTCACTAGTTCAATAACTCAGTTCCATATTAAGTTCAATTCAAAGATTCAAAACTTATTTGGTTTAAATTTGTACTTTTTATCTAATTCCATTGTTAACCTCTAGTTGATTTTAATTAGGGTTGTTTTCTATTTTACTTTCATGTAGTTTCTTTTTCCATATTACCTTATTCTTATTTCTTTGGTTCAACAATTTCATCAAACACCATGCTCATTTGAAGGATTCGATATTCGTTTGGTTCAACCTATTCCATTGCTAAATGCAACTCCCAACTTCAGCTAATTTTAATCAGAGTTTTTTGATACTTTTTTTTTTGGCTGAAGGGTTACTTCCTCTTTAGAATGTTACATACTAACCCACTCAATATTCGGCATGTTTCGTGTGGGCCAAGTCCTCGAAAGGAGTAGACTCATCGGGAATACAGAAGGTAGAAAAATAAAGACAGTTCAGATGGTTCGGAGGATAATACTGAAAAACTAATTATTCGAAAGAGATATTACTTATGAAATAGTTACAAACCCTAGCCTAACCACCGCAGATCAAGTTAGATCAAAAAGCGTGACCCGAACTCATGTGGTTACTTGACCAAAAACAAAAAAAATCAGGTGGATTGCCCGAACTTGTTGCCTTATGTTCTCTTCATGACGTAAAGAATAAGGTTGTCAAAACTCTTTCTTTTTTTTTTCTTTTTTTTGCTAATTAAGAACACCGGGGAAATGTAGAATAATCTGACTACAAAATCACAGAATTATACAGATCTTAATACATGATTTCTAGTACGTATACCTTTTTCTTGACCAGATGGGCGAGCAAAGTTAAAAAATAAAAAATAAAATTGATAGTGGGAACCACAAACAACAAATTAAGAAAAGCGGCAAAATGTTAAAAAAAGCATAACATTTTTTGGACCCAAATATGGCATTATAGAAATTGTTGTGATGTGATGATTAGGGATGTGTAAAAGAACCGAGAACTATTTGAATCGCCTGGAACCAAACTGGAATGAACAAGAACTGGCGGTTGCCATGAGGGCCGGTCTGGTTCCCGATTTTAGGTGTGGAACCGCCTACTCATCCACTTGGACCGGACCGGTATATATATTTTATTTAAAAAAGAAATTTTTATCTCAATTATTTAATTATTTTATAGTTTTTCGACTAAATGTATATGTATATTTGTAGTTATTGGACATTATTGATTAATTTTGTCTCTTGAGTGTGTAATAGGATTAACCCTCTATTTTTTTTTATTCTAATAATCCATTTACTTGCTTTCTCAACCAAAGCAAAGTAAACAAACGAAGAAGAAGGAGAAAACCAATTGGAAATGTCCATAAATGTTGTGGCGCTATGTCGTCATGATATGAAATTAAGAGCCAATGGCTTGTTAAAAAGTATGATTAGGTCTCTCCTTAGCCATTCCCATGATTACATTAGGTTAACGTTGAAAAAAAATGGATCAAATGATTAATTTCTTAATTTCTATGGAAGTTAGGACTTTTAACGTGGAGTCTAATTCTTGACATGTTTCCGATATCGAGAAATCTTAAAGGGACCACACCATGACCTTTGAAGAAATTAAGTTTTTAATAAACATGTATTGTTTAGTCATTCCATCCTATAGTTTTGATCCTTAATCAAAATCGATGGCTTACAATTTAACCCGAATATAAGGCTGAACAAGGCTCTAGAATCATGTTTTTGTGGGGATTAAGGACTGGTTCCATGGACCCACTAGGGAACTAGATCCAATCGGCGGTTTGATTCCCGGGTAGATCCATGAAACCGATGGGTGGGTCTCGGTTCCAATTTTTTAGAATTGGTCCTTAGTGGGCGGTTCTCGATTTTAAAGTAGAAACCGTCCACCCGAACTATACTCACCCCTAGTGACGGTACGGTTAGACTTGGTGCTAATTGTGCTTTCCGCGATTCTTTATTTGATATTAAATGAAGAAAACACCAGTAGATTTGATGAAATCGAGAAAAATTTAAAGTAACGAGTCACATAAATGGAATATAGATGAGTCATAGAAGCAAAAATTATTCGAGACCAATTTTCTTTCAAACAATTTCAATTAATAACTAAAGACTTAGAAGACCACCTTTATGTTACGAATAACGGATATTTCTCTTTTCACGATAAAATAAAAATACTTAAATATATTTTTTAACAGCCTATAATAACTCGATTATTTTAAAAATGTACTTTATTTTTACGCAAAGGGCGGGCCCAATATTAGTTAATTAAACATGAGCACAGTATTCTCGTTGAGGATAAGCATTGTCTACTATGTTCGTCTTTTATTGGTGTCTTGACAAATGTTAGACCGTTGTCATGATAGTCATATATTTCATAAAATTACCTTTTTCAGATGGATTAATATTTGAAAAAATTATCAAAACAGATCTAAACATATTACATCATATCAATTCGATATTAAACATTTTAATTATGTTAATTTAATCTTAATCAATTTTACATTTTGTAGATTGAGTCCTAAATTTTAGATAATTTACTTATTTAATTTTTGACCAATTTTGATCGAAAAATTGCTAATGTGACGATTTAGTTAACGCCAGCTATCCTCGTAGTACAATTGATGCTAGCATAGACAATTTGCTTCTAGTTTTTATTTTCTTTTTTTCCCTAACCCTAAGCCAACAAGGTTGCTAGTCAATCATCATAGGGGAGGGCATTGCAGCCCTTGTCGACCAACGGATGAGGGTTGTAGTCTTTACCTAGATTTGGGCAAGGGTGCGAATGCCTTTGCTTGGATATGGGCAAGGGTCGGTTGATGACCTCGCTGGCCAAGGTTAGGAAAAAAAGGGAAATACAAAATTTTAAAAGAAATGAGGAAATTTTTAAAAAAATTAAAAATTGTTCACATCAATCTGCCCATGCTACATGAGATAGTCGACACTGACTAGACTACCACGTCAATGATTCCTAGTCAAAATTGGTCGAAAAAACCAAATAGACGAATCGTGAAATGATTCAGAACTAAATTATCAAGTCATTAAATGTTTAAGACTAAATTAGTGCAATTGAATTGTTTAGAACTAAATTGGTACAAATACGATAAGTTTAGGATTGAATTAGTATAAGCGCAATAAATTTAGGACTTTTTAAATAATTTCGCCTTAATTATTTGGATCGATGTGGATGGATACACCACCCAAAATAGAGGATCTCATCTCTCTCGTTAATACTTCATACGAAGAAAATAGACAAAATAGAAAGAAGACAAGTTGACAAGTTGAAGTTTCTTCTCTCTTCCATACATTTAGTTGATTTTCTAGAGGAGGATGATGCTGTACCCACATGCGATTATGTTCCTACGTGGGACCCTCATTTTGATCTTGGATATCTTGTTGACATAATGTCCGTACGTGCCTATATTGAATTGAAGAAATAAAAAAACAATGCTTTAACATGTTTGATTTGCTAAAGCAAGAACGCATGAATCACGGAGAGCCCCAGCAAAGCAGGCCACCAAGATGAGATGTGTAGAATAAAATATAATTGATTCCTCTTTGCGATGAACTTAAAAGATGGAAAAAGAAAACAAGACGGTTTAATTGCGATAATTAAAAAATTGAAACTCTAGCTCACTAAAATGCGAGAATTATAACGCAAGAGTGGATAAAGAAAATACGCAATCAGTCTCGAAATAAATACTAAATCTACTATGGAACGAGGGCCATGATATGAAAATGTAATCCATTGACGAACACGGTGGCTTAAGATCAAAATCGAATTACATATCACGATTTTGAAGTTGCCTGATGAATTTCTGGTGTCGTGTAAACATAGATAGACATGCACAAAACGGAAGTGGAGAGATAGATGAGGGGGTAAGTATATTGTTGGTACCAAAATATTTATACGGTGCCCACTTTGATGCCAAAATGTATTTTTCGCTTATTTGAGTGTTACAATTTTAAAAAATCGATCACTGGAATGCCACTCCCGATTTATCCATCAGAAAAGTTGATGTGGCTGTCGAAAAGCTAATGTGGCCGCCGGTATACAATATTTTAATATTTTGATTTTGATTTTATTTTTTTATTTCCTTAGGGGTTGGCCACGGAACCTTTGGCCTCAGCCGTGAAGACCCTAGACAAGGCTATGGGGCCTTGCCAGCCATTGACGAGGCCCCCTTGCCAACAAGCTAGAGAGGGACCTCACGGCCTCATCTGTGGCTGGTGAATCGCGAGGGTCCTCACTTGCAACCATTTGGAGTTGGCAAGGGGTGTTAGGCCTCGCTTGTGGTCAGCAAGGCCTTAATGGCCTAGCCCGAGGAGACTGTAGTGAGGGTGAGGTGGCCCTTGCTTAAATCTAGCCGCAAAGGCTCTAGGCGAGGCCATCGCGACCTTGCTAGTTGCAAGCGAGGCCACGACAGCCCTAACCAATGGTTAGTGAGGCTCCGACAGCCTCGCCCAATTTTGGTGAGGGTCACTCGCCGACGACCCTTGCTGACCCTAAAAAACAAAGAAAAAAAAAAAAAAATCAAAAATCAGAAAATCAAAATATAATAATAAAAATATTGAAACATATTAAAATATTATATACTGGTAGTCACGTCAGCTTTTCGACGGTCGAGTCAGTTTTTTTGGCAAGCAGTATGGAAGTGGCAATCGAGTGATTGATTTTTCAGAGTACTAGCATTCAAACGAACAAAAAAAAAATGTTTGTGGCACCAAGGTAAACGCCATATCAAAGTTTTGACATTAACAATGTACTTATTTCGATAAATAAGTACATAATTTAGCAAATAAAACTGACAAGCATCAACATGTGTTTGCAAGGTTGATGCACCAACCTCCAGGTAAATAGTTCCTAAACCTAGCATATTTATACTAAATTCAAACTGAAGCGTTACGACAAAAAAACAAAAAAACCTGAAGCGTCAAATCTGATAGGACCCACCATCATGAACGGTCTGGATTCAATTTGCCATTATTGTCGTCCTCATATAATAATTTCCGGCAACCTAAGCTTAGCATTTAGATTTATGTAACATTGCCGACTCAATAATGAAATCATGGTCACTCCGAATCTATCTTGAAAGGTGTCTCGTACCAACATGGGAGGATCAACACGTGACAACCTTGCTTGTCAACTTGACAGATACATAACATATGAGAGAGAGAGAGAGAGAGAGAGAGAGAGAGAGAGAGAGCGTCTTTTGGGCTCTCGAAGGGCCGTTTTAATGGCTTCTTCAATCCATGACTTTCCCCTTTCTCTAGTTTCTGGTTTATGTTCATTGCTGTCTGTCAGCTCTATCTGTCACGCCTTCAAATATATAAGTTCGTACAAGTGCTCCCTGCATGAATGAGCCCGGGGATAAGAACAAGGAGCAAGCACAGATGGTGATACAGAAGATAGAGATGTGCATAGACATGCTGAGACTGATGGTGGAATTCGTGCTCGTGGTTGCGGAAGCGGTCGTTATCGTTATTCAGCAGGAGATGTTGCCTCAGCTCACGAACCGAGGCTCGGGTTTCGCCCATCCCGTTCCATTGCTCAGTTTCCTTCCTTGAGTGACTGCAATGTAAAGCGCATCGAGCGTCTGTAAGCGCGGGGTTTGCGGTTTTAGTTTTGTGAGGCTCGTAGTTCTGAAGAATCGCTACAGATAGATGCCCTTCTGTTCTATCAGTCTGCTAAGAGTGTTTTCGTACAATAGCGGAGATCCTTTCTCTATTTCTTCCAACCAATGTTCGACCCTTCAAGATGATAAACTACTGTGTACGATGTGCAGAACAATCAGGATAACCGCGATGAGTTAGACTCCATCGTCAGGGAGCGGACTTGTGTGTGAATTACACGAGCGGTACAAGTACGATGCTATCGTGCCACCAGTTGCAAACGGTTTAGTACATGACCGACTCATAGGATCAGTGAGACTTTTCATTTATTCGAGATTTGCGTATGGAAATCAATATGGCTTCCGCGTCAAGAAAAAGGAAAAAGAAAGACTTTGCACATCGTCCTTCTTTTTTCTACTTTACATGCGCATTCATGTATGCCTTGTTTGCTATCATTTTAAAGAATGCAACCAAATGCAATCATTTGTCCATCTGTCTATAACTATCTTTATTTTAAGAGTTGTCACTAAGGTTACGGGCTCTAATTTTGGTCTACTTTTCTAAGTTTGTCGCAATGTGCGATCAATTAACCCAATTGAATTTAACTTTATCAAATTGTATTGAATTAGTTCGAAACGTGAACACAAATTGACCAATTTTGGCTTGTTTGGCTAAATTTCTCTTCAATCAAGGGCTAAATTGCACCACAAAGCTAGACCAGTGGATTTAATTGACAAATTGAACTTTAATTTACCAAATCGGTCACTAGTATAATGAGTCATGATGAATGTGCTAATTGGACCAAATCTTCATGATTTTGTTAATCAATGATCAGCTAAATCAACTAGATATAGTCCAACTGGAATGGCTTTATCAAAATTGATTTTATAATTGAGTTGAATCATACCGCAATCGTGACAAAATTTCACAATTCATTAAGAAAAGATTGAAATCACCAAGTGGGGTCAAAATTGGAGTTTTCACCTTTAGCTTGGAATTTTGAAATTGGTTTGAAAATTGAATGCAAAACATCCTCTAGATTAAAAATGTCATGAAGGAAGTTTTCTTAAAAAACAACTAGAAATGAACTAATTTCATTTTTGGCCAATTTTGAACAAAATTTACAAATTGGGGATAAATTAATCCTCAACCAAATCGAATTTTGTGAAACTAATAATGCCAAAGTCAAAATAATGTAAAAAGAGGATGATTTGGAAATTTGGAAACCTTTAACTTTTTAGACAAAGTGTTGACTATTGACCAAAATCAACATTACCCGATTTGTCACTAAAATGTTAATCGATGGGTCAAACTTTGATATTTTGGGAAATTGATAATGCAAAAGTGAAATTAACCTTATTTTAGGGCTTTCTGAGCAAGAAACCAAATTTCGATCTAGGGTTTACTTTTTAATATTAAAGTGTGGATGAAAATGAAATGAAGTGCTAATGTGATAAAAAAAAAAAGTATTAAATGTCTCTTTTGGGTTGAGAAACAGACTTTGTCATGATCAAAAACCCTAATCTTAAGTTCTTACCATTATATGACAGGTTGACTAAATTAGGTATCAATAATAATTCAATAGAAAAGTTGATAGAGTATACAAAAACAATCAAAAGGTGGTAAATAATACAAATAAGAGTTGGTAACACAAAAATAATTGACAATTCAATATAACAATAAGTCTTCTAATTCTTTGGTAATTTCTAAATTAAAAACATCACTAATTTATGTAAATAATAGTTGGTAAGTTAGTATAAAAAATGCTAATTTGCAAATTATAAATTTGTTATTTCACAAAAGTGTCAATAAGTTACTAATAAGTTACTAGAAAAATAGTCAACTGTCATTTTTTTGAATAAAGATTTTTGACACCAACACCTGTTGAGATTTATTAGCACAAAATTAAAATCCATGCTTTTGGGCACGAGAACAATAGAATTCCACCGGTATAAGTACAACGGGAGTGCCACAACTTGACACGGAGGGATACTTAAGTGCCATAACTTACAAACGGTACACTTAAGTGCCACTTTTCAAAAAAAATGGATCACTTCAGTGCCAAGTGGTCGGAACCCTGTTGGAAATCCTACGTGGCAATTTTTTATTAATTTTTTTGCTAATGTGGCTCGCCGGAGATCCACCTCAGCTAACTCTCACCCAAAACGACGCCGTTTCCATAGATGGACAAAGCAAAGGCCCTAAATTGGCCAAAACAGCGTCGTCTCTCCATTTTCGTCTCCTATTGCCGACTAAATCCCTAAATCAGCCAAATTCCCCAAGAAGAGCTCGAACCCTAATTTTGATTTGCCCCAAAAATCCCTCGGCACTCGAAATATTTCAATTAACCCCGCATCCCACCGAAGCGAAGGAGAAGGCGAGCACGAATTGTCTCGTTGTTGTGGGTTACCGAGCGCTGAATATTGGAAATGGAGAGCATAATTTTAAGCAGCAACTCGAATTCGTCTCACCGAAGCGAAGGAGAAGGCGAGCCCAAACGTTTCTGTTATTGTGGGTTACCGAGTCCAAGAAGAATATCGTGGACTCGAATGAATCCCGGGAGAAGATTCTATGGATGCGCTAGATATAGAGAAGGGTCGAAGTGCAAATACTTCAAATGGATCGATGTGAAGTTCTTTGACCGAGTGACAGAGGTGATATTAGACCTACTTGATGGGCGGCGTCAACCTCCATCTACGTTTGTGGACGACTTGGATGACGTTGACTCAAAGCAAGTTGAAGCATCTTCGGCTAATTATTTGAAGAATAAAGTGTCAAAGCAAGTTGAAGTATCTTCAGTTAATTATTTGTTGAAGAATGAAGTTTCAAAAATGAAAATTGAACGGAAGTGTTATCAAATGTTTATTATAGTGTTGTTTTGTTATATAGCCTACTTAATGATCAAATGTAAAGCACTTGAAGATAAGAAGAAGTTTCTTCAGCTGCCATAGTTGAAAATAAGTTGATAAATGTAATCATTTTGGATTAAATGTAGACTATTTTATTTGTGTTTGTGTTGTCCACACCATCGACCGGCTTTGAGGGAGGTCAAGAAAAGGGAATTATGAGATGATACACATGTTTTTGCTTGTTCTTTAATATAAAGCAACAAGAATGTGCACTAGGTCTTGTTGTGGTAGCTTATTTGCAATGTTAATGTTAACCCAGCTGAACCGGAGTTGGTTTAGGTTTGCTGCTTGTTGTATCATAGGACAGACATGAGCTATTACTTAAGTGCCATAAGTTTTATGTAGTGATCACTTTAGTGCTAGTCAGATTAAAGAAAAGATCACTTAAGTGTCAGGTTATTGTTGAAAGTGATCATTTAAGTGCCACTCGGTGCTTAAAAGTGAACACTTAAGTGTCAACTTCTCTAGGAAAGGAGCACTTAAGTGCAGGTTACCAGCTTTAGCACGAACTGATGCAAGATGTGCAGAATGTACACTTGTATCAGGTGCTGCACAAACCCCCCAAACCACCACTACAGACCTACCACCAACAGGCATGAACCTTCAACACAACCAGCTCTAGTACGACCAGAGTATGAACCACTGGCCACCATCACAGCATGACCGACCATTAGCCTGCATTGTGGCTATGGTGTGTTGCTGCTAGAAAAGATGCTGGTGCAAGCACTTTGCACCAGATTGCACCAAGCACCACCTGGTGCAAGATGTGCAAACTGCACACTTGCACCAAGTGTTGCAGGGGCCTCAAACCATCACCATACACCCACCACCAATAATCACCAACCACTAGTAGAGCAAGTAAAGTAGAATCTAAATCAAAAATATCAAAAACACAACAACAAAAATTGATAAGTAGCAAGATCATTCCATTGATATTGATTTCAAGTCTCACCAACTCAGTGACAAACCAAAAAAATTAAAAATCATCCATAGCAAGTTGTAACAAAACTAGTTCTTCTTATCAATCAATATCAATATGCACAGACCCCCCTGGTCGTGCTCCTTTTGATGGACCTCGATTCATTATCCTTGCACTCTTTCTAACTGGACGTACAACTTCCTCTTCAATTGTCTCTTCATGTACTAATTCGATGGAGCTGCAATTGTCTCGGGATGAACTGATTCAGATGGAGCTGGTGCTGAGTTGTTGGTCTTTCTTATTGACGCAATCGATACCGTCTTCTTTTTTGGCGCAGCCGATGTTGTCTTCTTTTTTGGCGCAACCGATGTCGTTTTCTTTTTTGGTGCGGCCATTGATTCTTGAGTAGGGCCTTGAGAAATAAGAACTTCCGAACTTCTCCCGGGCTAAAAAAACACAAGTAAATTATAAGCAAAAGTTCGCACAATTTATTAAATGTAGGCAATAAAACTTACATTAAGAATGACTGTTCCAGTATAGTCATCTGTATAAAGGCCATAACTATATTGTCTTAGCCTCTTCCTAAGAGCCCCTCTTGTTCGAATTGGAGCATCGCGTTCAGCATCTTGTGATTTATTATTCCTTCTTTTGGCCTGTCATTTCTTGGGCCATTCTTTTTGCCCTTTAGTTGGCCTTTCATGTGGCTCTTTTAATGGCCGTTCAGCTTCAGTTACATTTGGCCCTTCAAAGCAACAGGGGCTTCTTCGACCAATTTTTCAGCTAGGCGTCTTCTAGGTGGCCTTTTTGTAGCTAGCCCTTCAGTTGGCCTTTTGGTAGCTAACGCTTCAATTGCCCTTCTTCTAGTTGTCCTTCTCGTATCTAGTCCTTCGACTTCACCGACACCTTCACCTAACTCGTGTGGTAGCCCTTCTATTGGCCCTTCCATTGGCAATTGAGCTGGAACTTGCCCTCTTTGAACCTAATAAAGACATTATGAATATAACATCAACCCATATAATAACGTAAAGGAAAACTAAAGAAGTTATTGAACTTACTGGGTATTTTTTCCTCAGCTAAGGAATGGTCGATTGAACTAGCCCTTGTGCAAGCCAGCCAATCCTTCTGCATGCAGTGGGTTTCACCAATCCTTCGAGATGTCCTATTTGTCACCCGACAAACACATTAAAAATACCTGCTAATTATGCTATGTATAAATATGTAATAAACCAAAAAACAACATAAACAAAAATATCATAACTTACGGGGTTTCTTGTCGTCGACTGATGAACAGTTGACTCACTTTGCCCTTCTATTTGGCCTTCAGTTGTCGCTCTACCTGTCCCTTCACTAAGCCCTTCCACTGGCTTCTCACCTGATTGTTCTTGCTGCTTTCTCAATTGACAACATTTAGTATTGTGCCCCGTTACATGACCTTTTAATTGGATAGCACATATGGCATGTACACAAGGAATTCCACTTAGTTGCCATGCTCGACATGAACATTTTCTCCTATCTAGATGGACAACATACTTATCGGAACCCTTCATTATCTCATATCCTTCATCCCCATTCTAGATGCGATGACAATATCTACTTGCAACCAAGTTCTCATCCAATTTCTTGGCAATCCTAGGACCATATTGCCTAGTCCACTTCGTAGCTTCATCTCTTTGTTTGTATAGCCGAGTCATGACCAATACTCGTATATCTTTAAGCATTGAGATGATTGGTTTGCATCTCGCATCAATTATTCTCCCATTGAATGCTTCACATATGTTGTTATCAACGTGATCGCACTTGAATTGCTCGCTGAAGAAGGTCTTGCACCAATGCTTCGGTTCTCGTCTTGAATAGTGCATCAAAGCCTTCCTTGGTCAATTGAACCAATCCTTCTTTAGCCATCCTAAAGTCAGCCATGTTTGTGCTCTTTGCTAGCTGCCAAAATTGTAATTGCAGCTTATCCCCTTTATAGGTCTTTGCCCATTTTGCATATATGTGTCGTGCACACATTCGATGTTCAAGATAGGGCATCAACTCGGCTAATGCCGAACCAATCCCTACAATAATTTGAAACAAGAAATGTAAGAAAATAACATATTGTTAATATCAAAAAACAAACAAATTAGTATGACATTACCTTTTGTTGGTCGCTCATAAATGTCCATCATTCCCCATTTGTTATATCCAAGTCAACCATGAGATTTTTTAGGAACTAGGACCAATTGTCCTTATTCTCTATCTTCACAACAAATGCCAAGCCAATGGAAACATTTGGTTGTACGCATCTCTTCCAATTGCAGCCAGCAATTCTCCCTTGCACAAGCCCTTTAAGAAACAACTATCCAATCCTATCATCCGTCTACACCCGGCTAAAAATCCCTATTTGCACGCATCAAAGCACACATAGAACTTATCGAACTTAGTTCCAATATCAGGAAGTGGCTTCTCCATGACCTCGACAAACACTTTACTCGAAGGGTTTTGCACCCTACACTCCCAAGCATAATCCCACACTTGCCCATATTCCTCACCATACTGACCAATGAGTACCCTCATCACCTTTTGCTTCGTTCTTTTGCACTGATTCTTGGAACATTAATGCCTACACGCTCCTTCACCAACTGTTTGAACTGTGCACTCTTTATCTTGGGCATCAACTTCATTAGATCAAAGAATTGCTTCAACAGCCATGCACTTGTTACCCTTTTGTTTTGAAAATTAATGGAACAAGTATATTCCTCTTGGAAAGACCTAATCTGGAAGGACCCACTCCTCCTAACAAACGCATCGTAGATCTTCCATAGACAATTTTGCTGTGAACACCTAGCTCTTACAAAGGCCTTAGTGTTTCTAATAAAGTCAATATTCCTTTGTTCAGCAATGCAAAGGCTTCAAGATAGCTTCCCTAAATTGTTTGGCATCTTGGAATTTCATACCTACCGACAAAGAAGGAGAAACAACGAGACGGATCATAAGAAGGAAACTTACTTTTCCTTCTACGCACAAAGTTGTTTATCTTCTTCAAGCTTGTCCTTGGAAGTAGCATTTTCGATGCTTTCTTCATAATCGCCTCTTGACCAGCAACACCAAGATCTACAGGGCCTTCACCCCACTGTTTAGAGCTTCATCAGCTACTTGCAAAGCTGCAAATTTATGGGCCAAAAAGTCCCTTTACTTTCTCCTTGACTATACAAGCTTCTCGTCGTCCTCATCACTTAAGAAATTTTCAACGGCCAACCCTTCATACTCCCACTCGTCCTCCCCAATGACAAAGTCCCCTCCTTAGCAAACAATGACAGCAACACAATCCTTATTACAAGCCATTTCTGTAAGTAAGGAAAAAAGAAAACAATTAACTTTTTGGGACCACATCGACAAGAGACAATAGGCAATTGTAATTGCACATGGAGGTCCCCACATTGTCATACACTTTATTAAAGAAAGAGATGGGCATTTGACTGTTACAGTCACTTTCATTATAAAACCAACAAATAGAGGTCCCCACAACAAGGACAACTCCCCCACGATACCCATTTCAATGTGTCAATTTCAAATTGACCAGAAGGCCCTACAACAACCATTCCAAACCTTAGAAATCGCTATTGCACAGTACAGAATATCTCATCGAAGCCTTAAAAATACCCTTGTACATCACTATATCCAACAAAGCCCTAAAAATACCATCGCATATCACAAAATCATATCTGAGCCCTAAATCACACATCACGGTAGCATACCGGCCCTAATTTTTTCCTGGCCGAGCCCTAAATTGCCAATGTGAACCATTGAATTACTCTAGCACTACATTTGAGCCCTAAATCGTCTATCACAGTACCATACGAGCCCTATCTTTCCTGGTCAAGCCCCACATTTCACAATCGAGCCCCAATTTTTTCATTCGAGCCCTAATAGACAATTCCGAACCCTAATTTCATCCATAGGGAGAGAAAAGCACAAACCTTAGCCAGCGAATGACGGCCAACGAACGACGACGGCCAGCGACGATGGCGAGGGATGACAGTGAGCGACGATGACAAGCAATGAAGTGCCCTCTGTGAAAATGAACAGTGACGAAGACAAAACTGAGCCAGTGACGAAGACAGGAGTGAGCCTGATGTGTTTAGCTGAAATAAGCTAAACGACGTCGTTTAGCTTGTTGCGAGTCCACCTGTATTTTTAAAGTCCACGTTGGAAATTTTTCATACGCCACATGTGTTTTTTTTTTTTTTTTTTTTTTTTCCATAATTGCCACCTCGCAAAGTTTGTTGTCGGAAAATGCCACGTATGCATTTTGGCCGGATTTTCTCGCCGTTGGCATTTAAGTGATCCCTTTGCTCGATTTTGGCACTTAAGTGTACCGTTTGTAAGTTATGGCATTTAAGTGTCCCTTCGTGCCAAGTTGTGGCACTCCTGAGGTCTGTACATCGAATTCCACCAATTATTGACATTACTCGAATTTCTAGGCTTTCATAACTTTATTTCAAGTTAGACTTTGGTTTAATGGGCTCAAACTTGACGTATGTTTCACCAATTTGAATTTATATACATAAGGATATACTAACTTTGTTTGAACATTTATCAAACCTCTTCTAATTTCAAAGGCATAATCTAATTTACCAACTTATAGAAATAAAACTGATTACCTCGATGTCAGATTTACCTACTTTAATGGAAAAGTTAATAATACGTTCCTTTGAACAACACCAACTAGTTAATAAAAGGTAGTAATTAAATGCTTGATAGAATCGGCAAATTATCAAACCCATCAATAATGAACAAAATTTAACATCAATAATCATCGGAAAGAAGGATGCGTACATAAGAATTAGATACGTAATTAAACATTTGCATTTGTTTCACATCCCTGGGCGATTATATAAAATGGTTTACACTGATGAAGATTCTAAACTCTAACAATAAGCTAACCTTTTGAGTCAAGAACACGCATCTTAGTTTTTCTTAAGCGTACCAATCTGCCTTCTTGAACTTTTTCCCCCTAAAGTCCACACTCCGAAAGGTAAAGACGCACACTATATAAAGAGTATTAATCAAGCTTTGGAATCGTACTGACGAGAATCTTCTTATCTCTTTCACTTTCACGGTCATTGCTCAAACGATGCATGTCACTAGGGATTCTAGAACCTTCTTCACTAAGGAAACGCTTGTGACGTCTTCATATCATGATCTGCATGCATGGTTACATACATAAAATTCTGGAGTCTTCTTCACTGAGGAAGCGCCATTCAACTTCATACCATCACATGCTCATTCATGCATGTACGATGTCATGTAGCTATAGGCTTTCATTCTTTTTCAATTTGACCACAACGACCAGATGGGTCCTACTAACCCCGTTTAATCCGCATTGTGGACTTCGAAGAAGCTGTCTAGCGGAAATTTCGTCGTCTTGAGCTTGAGGGAGTTCCTTCTCTATCAAGCTGAAGGAAATTACTTGTTTCTTGTGCTTATAAATTGACCCACTTGGAAGGGTTTGGAGCCGGGAGTCTCAAGCAAAGCCAAGCCAAGCCAAGAGTTAAGACTCTTGTTTCCTGTGTCTGTAATCTCTTTCTCTGCTTAAATCACTTGTTCCAATCTCTACTCTTCTCCTCTTTTTCCATTGCAGAATTGAAGGTGAGACAGCAAGCATATAGAATGGCAGGATCAATGGAGGCACGCCCGGTGGGATACGGATTCAAACCGACGGAGGATCAACTCTTTAATCATTTCTTGAAAAAGAAGCTCAAAGGAGAATTGGAAGCTAACTGCCCGATTCCCGACCTAAACATCTACGACTGGGAGCCTCCACAATTATTTTTCATATACGACTGTAACTTACATATAGTTTTTAGAGTTCTCTATTTCCCTATTTTCTTATGGTTCGATAGTAAAATAACAGTCAAACAATCTTCAATTGTAGTATTATCAAGCGAACCGTCGGATGGATACGATTGTTACTTCCTTTGTCCCCGTGTTCGTAAGAGGAAGACCAAGTGTGGATTTTGGAAAGAGACAAGTAGCAGGCGTGTTAAACGAGCACCGGACGGTAAGCCAATGAGGACCAAGAGATATTTGGTTTACCACGAAGGTAGACAACCAAAGGGCCGCAGGACTGAAGTGGCCATGCATGAATATCACCTAAATTCAGATGTTTCGGATAGTGGAATTTCGGACCCGGTACTCGACTTCTCTTCTTTTGCTTCCCCTAATTGAGCATCTTTAACATGGTTACAAGTGCAGGTAAAATTGATTTCATTTCTCTAGATATGTTCCTGATTAATCTTCATGAGGTTTCTGCCTTTGTGAGTTCATGATTGTGCCATAATTCAAGTGCGATTTACCTTTAACTCAGCTGTACTTTGAACATTAGTTTTCGCAAGTCAGAACTTTTTCCCGCTGTATTTTGTAGAGAAACGAAACTTACCAATAATCATTTTAGGTTTTAATTCCAGTGACTCCTGAACGTTAGACTGTCAAAAATATAGTGATTCTGCAGCAACAAAAGGGACGATTTGTTCTTGAAATTTACATCATTTCAGTTTTGATAAGTGATGCGTGATGTATCTTGTGCATACTATACTTTCGTGCAACAAAGGAGTATCGGTTGTCTTAACCCTGAAACTCATCACCGGTGTCATTTTGTCTCTATAGACGGCGTGGGTTCTCTGTCACATAATAAAAAGGGAAAGTAAGAAAGCAAAGTCTGCAACAGCCAGTGCTCCAACCGATTTAAGCAGCCATCTGAGTAGTGCACAGGTGAGCAAATGTTACTTTAGGTTGATACAAAGCAACATATGATCCAAGAAACATCTAAACTATACTAAAGCTCAGGTAATATTTGTTTGTTTCTTTGTTTTTTTTTGGTTTTTTTCGCACAGGCAATTCCAGGAGTTACTATTGAATCTGACTATCCTACCGAGACACTGAATACTAGTTTGCCCGACTGGAACGTGGCCATTCCTGATCAGCAGCCTCAAACGAGCAAAGAGCAACATTCGTGTTATGATGATAATTGGCATGTTGATGGACCTAGCGATGGACGTTGGTATATACCAAATTCTCTGAGTGATGGCATTGATATCACGGATCTCTTGGACACCGACGAGAGCACAGGGCAGACTCAAACATGCAAAGAGAAACATTTAGCGGATTATGATAATTGGCATGTTGGCGGACCTAGCGATCCAAGTGATTGTATCTATCTTGAGGATCTCTCTGACAAGAGCAAGGATTAGTTTGCCAAACTACAGTGTGCTAGATTATGCTCTATAGATTAGTTGTGAACTGTGATAATGGATTGCCAGTGTTTGGTGATCCCTTCTAGATGTTAATCTCAGCTTAGCTTGTTATATCAGTGATGGTGTGTGCCAACTATGCTTCTCCAAGGATGGGACCTTATATAAATCTAGCATGATTGTATAATGTAGTTTTATTTTTCTTCATAATTCGTATATTATCTTGATTTGATCATGCATCAATATCTATTCGTCTAACCTTTGAGAGGCCTTGCAATATGAGACTTTCCTCCATTGTTGTAGTCGCAAGTCCATATATATGGCTTGTCAAGAGATTTGTATGTAAAAGACCCATCCCTCATCAATGCCCCGATTATTCCGCATGACGGGTTTCACAATCTCTTTTGATTTCTTATCTCTTACCCTTTCTCGCGGCCTCACCTCCCTCTTCAATGGCAGCACCACCCCCACCATGATGATAGATAGGGCAAAATAAGGGAATATTTCAAATATGGTTCTAAAGTTAGATTATTTTTTCAAAAGAGGGCCCAAAGCAGACTTTGTATCAAATAAGGCCATAAGATGCCAAACTTAATCTCAAATAAGATATGGAGCTCACTGATTGGCTAAATCTTCATTGCCAGCAAGCACATTTGACTCATGACACTTTCCAAGTCATGGCAGAGGGCATTTTCAACGAAAAGCATTTTTTTTAGTTTCTTTTTCTTTTTCTTTCTTTCTCTCTTTTTCTTTTTTTTTCTTTGGATTGAGGTAAACCGAAAATAAGAAAGAAAAAAAAGTGTCACATCCGTTGTCAGTGGAAGGAATGAGAAAGAAAAATAAAATAAGAAAAGAAACTAAAAAGAAAAAGAGAAGAGAAGAAAGAAAAAAAAAAAAGAATTGAAAAAAAAAAGCTTTTGGATGAAAATGCCTTTGATCATGGCTTGGTGGCAAATGCTAGCCAGCCGGCAAATATTTGACTAGCCGGTGCGCTCAAGGTCTTATTCGAGACTAAGATTGTAATTTCAAGGTCTTAATTGAATAAAAGTTTATCTCGTATTCTTTTTTGAGAAGACGACCTTACTCCAGGCCTTATTCGAAATGTCCCCGCAAAGTATTTCTTTCTCACGGCCTCTCCTCTCTCCTTCATGGGTGAGACCATGCCATCACCACAAAGCTAAAGAAAGAAGCAAGAAAATGAGCAGCCTTCGATGTTTGTTATGTGTATGATATGATTATGAGTATTGATTGGAAAAAGGAAAAAAAAAAAAAAAAAGGCGATTAGTAGCATGACCTCACGTTCGTGGGATCCGGATGGTAGGATCTCTAATAATTTCTCACCAAATAAAGCATGAGTTCAACCATACTCAACTAACTGTCTCGCTATCAATGGCATTTGGGAGCCATTTTTCCATAAAATAAAGCATTATTTCAATCATAATGAAGTAATAAAACATGCAACTTTTTGACAATATTTATGAGCATGACTTTATTGTTTATGAGTATGAATGGAAAATAAAAGGCAAATTTTATGTAAAAATGAGGAAAAGTGCATTTAAAGTAACACTCTCTCAAAACTGACACTTCGATCTTTGGTATCACGAAAGGTAAATCAAAGGAGCAACCAAAGCAATAATGCGAACTGAGTTACCATTTTCAGTCCATACATCGAGCTATGATCATATTGGCATGCATGGTGGGCAATTTGAAACCTAGAAGCCTTGCCAAATTTATGATTGAGGCCAATAGATGGGACAAGTCTAGGGTCCCGTCACAAGAAAAGCTGGAAATTTTTTCAGTGGGTAGATTTCTGACATTGTTGGTAAATTCTGAATATTGAGAAGCCTTGCTAACCCTATGATTGAGCACATTTGAGGGGACGAGCCTAGGGTCCAGTCATAGGAAAGCTGGGAATTTTTTTTATAGCAGGTAGATTTCTAAAATTGCTTGTAAATTTTGACTAAGGTTGGTACAAAAGGTGTAACTGGTACCTCAAATGGTAGGTAACTTGTTACTGTATTATTAGCGACTCTTCTTAAAATCTTCATATGAAAATTACCAATATTATGAATATATACTGACAATCCAATAAGTTAGGAACTTATCAACTTCTTTGAATTGTTACTAGTATAGTTAGTAAAACACCAACCCTAAAAGAAATTTTCCAACATTTAAATAAATTAGCAATTGACTAAGTTTTTATAAATTTTACAAATGTTATAAGTAAAATACTAATTCAAGGAATTTACTATCATCTCAATAAATTAGTAAATTACCTATTTCCTTGAAATTTTAGTAAAATATCAATTTTATAAGGAATTTACCACATTCCATTAAATTAATAAGTTACCCACTTTGAAATGTACAAGTTCAAGTAGTAAACGACCAACACAATAGAGAATTTACTAACATTTGTTGGTGAAACATCTCAAAGAAATTTGTCCCTAACTATCCTTAGTGTGTTTGCTACGATGTTTGCAGTTGTTTGTGATGTAATACAAAAACATAAGTGATATTTGTGAAGGAAAAAATCACAAACCGTTCTGTTTGCAAATCTTTTTAGTTTGCTAAAACAACTAGCTAATGACGATGCTTATGTCAATTTTGAACATATCAAGTCATTGACAATGTTGGAGCAATGACCATATCAGATGATTTCTGCAAAAATCCAATATAGCTGTTGTCGATGGAAATACGCACCAAAATAATCGAGAGACTTCTAAGAAACGGAAATAGGCTTTCTATCAGACTTGTTAGAGCCATCAATGATAGGATAGCAAAAAGACTATTTCCGGCTAGCTTGCAAATGTTCAGGAAAAAAAAGGATTGGTATGGGCAATGTAATCTCTATACAGCAGCACCTATGGATATATAATAGCTATCTACTTCTCTAAGACATCTCCAGTGGGAAGATTGAGGATGCCTATATAAGAGAAGATCGTTGAAGCAATACATAGGATCCAGAAATTTGCTGGAAGCTCTTAAGTAAGAGTGTTTCATTCTCTAAAAAATCTTCATAGTAGCATTCTTGTTGGCTTGTAATTGTATGAATGATCAAATGTATAGAGTAATATCAACACCTTACTCTTGGTAGTGTGATTTATCATGTGATAGGTTTGGTGTTTGCTAACTATAACTTGCCTAGTAGATTACTAGTGTAATCCATCACAACTTGTAGCTGTTAGTGTGGACAGTGGATAAGGGCTTGGGGATAAAACCGAACCACTATATATTGTCTTATGCTCCAGTTTCTCTTACTCTTACTTGCATTAGCACTCAACTTGATTCTTGCTACTTGAATTATCCGCTTAACCTGATCCATACAAGGTTACCACAATTTTCCGCAAAACTGTCAATGTATTTTAAAATAACCTATTCACCCCCCCCCCCCTCTAAGTTGTACTGATAGTCCCAACAACATTTAACAAAATAGTTAATACCATCTTCTTTCAATTTTACAAGGTGATTAGTAAAAGACTGACCTTATAATGAATTTAGCAAACATCCCAATAAATTAGCGAATAACCAACTCCTTTAACATTTTACAAGCTTAATTAGTAAACTGGTAACATAATAAGGGATACAATAACATCCAAATAGACTAGTCCAACCTCTTTGAAAGTTTACATGTATGGTTAGTAAAATGTTATCTCCATAAGGAATTTGCCAACATCTCCTCAACTAAATAAATTACCAACTTCTTTCAAATTTTAATAGTTCAGCCAGTAATTCACCATGATAAATTCATCAACGTGCAAAATAATTAGTATGTTGTATATACTTCACCTGTATACTTAGTAATGTAAAGGGAAATTTGTACCAAAAGTCTTAAATGTTTGGCTTAATATGCAAGCAAATAGTAAACACAACCAACCCGATGTTATTAAGTCCTTCCGGTGACCGTTCGGGCAAATTTGCTGATCTGACATGCCGAAACACAACTTGCTGCTTTCTAATATTGTTTTTGGCGTAGTAGTGCAGCTATGAACACCACATCAGTAAATAGTTTAAGTATACAAATTTAAAATTTAAAATAAGAAAGAAGAATAAAAAAAGCCACATATTTTTAAAAAACTGAAAAATTGTAAACAAAAGAGAATGGAGCGGCCAACTTTCAACATCTACCAACTCTTTTAAAAAATTATCAATATCAATTAGGGTGATTACCCACTTTTCTTTGTGTGAATTATCCAATTAGTTTTTTCAGGTAGTTTTGGATTACCAACTCTCATTTAAGTTATTGAGCAAGTGCATAATTTATTTTTTAAAACTTTGCCTTAAATATACCAACTCTTATATAGCATTAGTAAAGTTTCCCTAATCAAATTGTTAACTAGTTTTGGATTATCAACTATCAAATTAATTACTGATGTTCATTTAGTTTTATAAGTGTAGCCGCTCTTATGTTGGGTTACTTAATCAGGAAAAATTAGTAAGTCACTTAAATTAGTCGGAGAGAAGTTGGTAAATACTCTCAGGTTAGTAATATCTAAAGAAATTGGTAAATTCAAGGCATTGCTAATTAGGTACTGTAATTAAAAGTTTCTAAATGATAAAAATTGGCAGATTAAAGAAATCAAATAAACATTGGTAAATAACTAAAATGAGAGTTTGTAATCTAATACTACGTGGTAATCAATGGTAGAAAGGTTTGAGAGTCCTGCTAACTTTGTTTGGCAATCTCTAAAAGGAATTAGTAAATGTAAGTGGTCATTAACAAGGCAAATGAAAATTGGTAGTTCAATAGAAAAGTTTCTATAGTATATAAAAAAAAAGGTAAATAATGCACGTAAGAGTTGGTAACACAAAAATCATCGACAATTCAATATAACTAAGGGTGATCGGTTCCTTGTCCAGTCCGATTCCAATAAAACTAGTCACTTATTGTCATTATATTGAAATAAATAAATATTTGGTGAAATGTCCGACTTCCAATGGCCCAATGAACCGATTGAAGTATAAAAGTTCAACGCTCAAACTTTCCAACATAGATGAATTGAGTTCCATTGGAAGTCATGTCTATGTTCTTGCTCTCTCTTTGCTCTTCCTTGTTGGAAACTGGGAAGTGGGAATGGAAAGGCATATTGGATTATACTTAGATTAGGGTTTCTTCAAAAAATTTTAAAAAATTAAAAATATATATAGTCGGTCCGGTTGGTCCAGTTCTCATCCTAGAATCGAAAACTGGATCGACTGATTGTTGATTCCAAAAATAGGAACCTTGGATCGGATTGACACCACTTGAAACAGCCTAGAACGGATTAGCCTGGTCTGGTCCAAGCAGTTCCCCATTCTATCTATTCGTCTTGTTCACCCCTAAATATAAAGAAAGTTGGTAAGTCATTCTGATTCAGGTTGGCACCTTCATATAAGAGTTCACAAATTAAAAACGTCACTAACTCAGGTAGATAAAAGTTGGTAAGTTAGTATAAAAATTGCTAATTTGCAAATTATAAATTTGTAATTTCACAAAAGTGTCGATAAATTACTAACAAGTTACTAGAAAAATAGTCGATTATCATTTTTCTAATTAACATATTATTTACACTAACACTTGCTGAGATTTATTAGCACAAAATAAAAATCCCTCTTTTTGGACACATAACAATAGAATTCCCCCAAACACGGACATAACTCGAATTTCTAGGCTTTCACAAACTTTATTTCAAGTTAGGCTTTGGTTTAATGGGCTCAACATGTTTTACCGATATGAATACATACACATATGAGTATAGTGACTGTTTGAACATTTATGAATCCTCTTCTAATTTCAACGGCATAATCTAATCTACCAACTTATGGAAATATATTAAACCCGAAGCTTATTACCTCGATGCCAGATTTACCTACTTTAATGGAAAAGTTACTAATACATTCCTTCGAACAATGCCTACTAGTTAATATAAGCCTGGTAATTAAATGCTTGATAGAATTGGTAAATTATCAAACCCACCTATAAATGAACGAAATTCAATATTGATAATCATTGAAAATACGGGATGCGTAATAAGAATTAGATAGGTAACTAAACATTTGCACTTGTATTATATTCAATGGCGACTAGGTAAAACGGCTAACACTGATGCAAGTTCTAAATTCTGATAATAAACTAACCTTTTGAGTCAAGAAGATGCATTTAATTTTTTTCCAAAGCGTTCTGGTCTGCCCTTTTGAACTTTTCCTCCTAAAGTCCACACTTCAGAAGGTAAAGATGCATATAATATATAGAGAGAATCGATCGTGCTTTGGAATCGTACTGACAAGAATCTTCTTATCTCTTTCACTTTCATCGTCATTACTCAAACGGTGCATGTTACTTGCGATTCTAGAATCTTCTTCACTGAAGAAACTCTTGAGCAATCTTCATATCATCATGATCTGCATGCATGGTTACATGCATAAAATTCTGGAGTATTCTTCACTGAGGAAACGCTATTCAACTTCATACCATCACATGCTTATTAATGCATGTACGATGTCATGTAGCTATAAGCTTTCATTCTTTTTCAATTTAACTACAACGACCTGATGGGTCCTACTAACCCCGTTTAATCCGCGTTGTGGACTTCGAAGAAGCTGTTCTTAGCAGAAATTTCGTCGTCTTGAGCATGAGGTGGAATCCACTTGAAAAGCAGTTCCTTCTCTATCAAGCTGAAGGAAATTATTTGTTTCTCTACTCCTCTTTTTTCCATTGCAGAATTGAATGTGAAACAGCAAACATATAGCATGGCAGGATCAGTGGAGGCAAGGAAGGTGGGATGCGGATTCAAACCGACGGAGGAGCAACTCGTTGGTCATTTCTTGAAAAAGAAGCTCAAAGGAGAAATGGAAGGTAATTGCGCTATTCTCGAGCTATACATCTACGACTGGGAGCCTCCGGATTTATTTATCCTATACGATGGTAACTTACCTTTAGTTCTTAGAGTTTTCTGTTTCCCTATTTTTCTCATGGTCTGATGGTAATTGGTATTTGCCAATAAGACTTCAGATAAATAACGGGTAAACCATCTTTGGTTTTAGTTTTTTCAACTGAATCATCGGATGGACGCGAGTGTTTCTTCTTTTGTCCCCGAGGTCGTAATAGGAAGACCCAGTTGGGATATTGGAAAGAGACGAGTAGAAAGTATGCTATCCGAGTACGGGGCACCGGTAAGCCAGTGGGGAACAAGATGACTTTGGTTTACCATGAAGGTAGACGACCAAAGGGCCGCGGTACTGATGTGGCCATGCATTAATAAAACCTAAATTCAGATGCTTCAAATAGTGAAATTCCGGACCCAGTACTCGACTTCTCTTCTTTTGCTTCCCCTAAATGAGCATCTTTAACATGATTACAAGTGCAGGTAAAATTGATTTCATTTCTCTTGATATGTTCCTTTTTCAGCTTCTTGAGGTTTCTGCCTTTGTGAGTTCATAATTGTGCCATAATTCAACTGCGATTTAACTCCAGCTGTACTTTGAACATTAGTTTTCGCTAGTCAGACCTTTTTCCCGCTGTATTTTGTAGAGAAACGAAACTTACCAATAATCATTTTAGGTTTTAATTCCAGTCACTCCTGAACGTTAGACTGCCAAAAATAAAGTGATTCTGCAGCAACAAAGGGGACGATTCGTTCTTGAAATTTACATCATTTCAGTTTTGATAAGTGATGCGTGATGTATCCTGTGCATACTATACTTTCGTGCAACAATGGAGTTTCGGTTGTCTTAACCCTGAAACTCATCACCGGTGTCATTTTGTCCTTATAGACAACGTGGGTTGTCTGTCACATAATAAAAAGGGAAGGTAAGAAAGCAAAGTCGGCAATAGCCAGTGCTTCAACCGATTTAAGCAGCCATCCCAGTAGTGCTTAGGTGACCAAATGTTACTTTAGGTTGATTCAAAGCAACATATGATCTGAGATACATCTAACTATAGTAAAGCTCAAGTACAGTTTGTCCTTTCTTTTTTCTCTTTTTTTTTTTTTTGTTTTTTTTCGCATAGGCAATTCCAGGAGTTACTATTCAATCTGACTATCCAACCGAGACATTAAATACTGGTTTACTAGACTGGACTGTGCCTATTCCTAATCAACAGCCTCAAACATACATAGAGCCACTTTGTGTTATGGTGAGAATTGGCATGTTGATGGACCTAGCGATGGACGTTGTTATATACCAAATTCTTTGAGTGATGGCATTGATATCACCGATCTATGGGACTCTAACGAGAGCACAGGGCGGACTCAAACATGCAAGGACAAACATTTAGCGTATGATGATAATTGGCATGTTGGAGGACCTAGTGATCCAAGTGCATGTATCTATCTTGAGGATGTCTCTGACAAGAGCAAGGATTATTATGCCAAACTACAGTGTGCATGGATTATGCTCTACAGATTAGTTGTGAACTGTGATAATGGATTGCCAGTGTTTGGTGATCCCTTATGGATGTTAATCTCAGCTTAGCTTGTTATATCAGTGATAATGCTGTATAACAACTATGCTTCTCCAAGGATGGGACATTATATCAATCTTGTATGCTTGTATAATGTAGTATTAATTTTCCTCACAATTTGTATATTATCTGGATTTTATCTACTCGACACCGGTCATGCATCAATTTCTATTCATCTAACCTTTGAGAGGCCTTGCAGAATGAGACTTTCCTCCATTTTTGTAAAGTCGCAAGTCCATATATATGACTTGTCAAGTGATTTGTATTTAAAAGACCAATTCCTCATCAATGCCCCAATTATTCTGAATGATGGGTTTCATAGTCTCTTTTGATGTCTTATCTCTTACCCTTTCTTGCAGCCTCTTCTCTCTCTTCAATGGCAGCACCACGCCACCATGACAATAGATAGGGCAAAGTAAGGGAAATTTTCAAATATTGTTCTAAAGTGAGATTATTTTTTCAAAATAGGGCCCAAAGTGGACTTTGTATCAAATAAGAATATAAGGTGTCAAATTTAGTCTCAAATAAGATGTGAAGCCCACTAGCTGGCTAAATCTTTGTCGCTGGCAAGCACATTCGACTCATGTGGCACTTTCCAAGTCATGGCGGAGGGTATTTTCATTTAGGAGCATTTTTTTAGTTTTTTTTCTTTTTCTTTCTTTCTCTCTTTTTCTTTTTTTTGTTTTCTTAGGACTGAGGAGAGAAAAAAAAAGAAATAAAAAAGTGTCACTAAGTTGCCGGTGAGAGGAAGGGGAAAGAAAAATAAAATAAGAAAAGAAACTAAAAAGAAAAAGAGAACATAGAAGAAAGAACAAGAAAAAGAAAGGAAACAAAAAAGAAGCTTTTGGACAAAAAAGCCCTTGATCATGGTTTGGTAGCACATGCTAGCCAGTTAGTAAAGATCTGATTAGTCAGTGAACTCAAGGCCTTATTTGAAATTAAGATTGTAATTTCAAGGTCTTATTTGAATAAAAGTTCATCTCGAATTCTTTTTTGAGAAAACAATCTTATTTAGGCCTTATTCAAAATGTCCCCGCAAAGTATTTCTTTGTCACCGCCTCTCCTCTCTCCTTCAAGGGTGAGACCATGCCATCATCACAAAAGCTTAAGAAAGAAGCAAGAAAACAAGCAACCTTTGATGTTTGTTATGTACATGATATGATTATGAGTGTTGATTTAAAAAAAAAGAAGATAAGCGATTAGTAGCATGACCTCGCGTTCAATGGTATCTAGACGGTAGGATCTCTAATGATTTCTTACCAATAAAGCATGAGTTCAACCATACTCAAGTAACTGTCTCGCCATCAGTGGCATTTGGAGGCCATTTTTCCACTAAATAAAGCATCTTTTCAATCATAATGAAGTTATAAAACATGCAACTTTTTGACACTATTTATAAGCACGACTTTATTGATGATGAGTATGAATGGAAAATAAAAGGCAAATTTTATGCAAAAATAGGAAAACTGCATTTAAAGTAACACCCTCTCAAAACGGACACTTCAATCTCTAGAATCACGAAAAGTAAATCAAAAGAGTAACCAAAGCAATATTGCGAGCTGAGTTACCATTTTTGGTTCATAAATCGAGCTATAATCATCTTAGCATGCTTTGTAATGTTTCGACTTCCACTTATGCATGGTGGGTAACTTTTGAAATCTGGAAGCCTTGCCAAATCTATGATTGAGGTCATTAGATTGAACAAGTCTAGGGTCTCGTCACAAGAAAAGCTAGAAATTTTTTCATAGTGGGTAGATTTCTGAAATTGTTGGTAAATTCTGAATATCGAGAAGCCTTGCTAACCCTATGATTGAGCACATTAGAGGGGACGAGCCTAGAGGAAAGATGGAAATTTTTTTAAAGTCGGTAGATTTCTAAAATTGCTTGTAAATTTCTACTAAGGTTGGTACAAAAGGTATAACTGATGCCTAAAATGGTAGGTAACTTGTTACTTGTATCATTAGCTCTATTAGGAATTTACCAACTTTCAAATTAACAGTAAATTACCGACTCTTCTTAAAATCTTCATATGAAAATTTCCAATATTATGAATATATACTGACAATCCAATAAGTTAGGAACTTATTAACTTCTTTGAATTGTTACTAGTATAGTTAGCAAAACACCAACCCCAAAAGAATTTTTCCAACATTTAAATAAATTAGCAAGTTACTAAGTTTTTGTTAATTTTACAATTTTTGTTAGTAAAATACTAATTCAAGGAATTTACTATCATCCCAAAAAATTAACAAATAGTAAAATATCGATTTTATAAGGAATTTACCACATTCCATTGAATTAATAAGTTACCCACTTTGAATGTACAAGTTCAAGCAGTAAACTACCAACACAATAGAGAATTTACCAACATTTGTCTGTAAAACATCTCAAAAAATTATGATGATTCCCTAACTAACCTTAGTGTTTACCTAGGTAGCATGGACACAAATACACGACATGACACGCTAACACGTCATTTTCAAAAAAATAGAAAATTCTGACACATTGGGACACGTTGTATATTAAATTAATATTTATATATTATATATGATAAATTATCATTTATATAATTATTTTAATTAAATTAATTTGATTCGAATTCACAAATAAATAAATAATAAAAAGAGTCAGGAATGAATTTACACAAATAATATTAATAAATCTATTCACAGGAAATTGGAAAGACATCCGTAGGAAATGCATACCCATATTTGGGGACGTATTTATGAATTTAACAAAAGTTATCGATGAAACTAATGACTAATAAAAGACTAGAGTCAAGCTATCTAAATAAATCTATGATCTTTTATAGAATTTATCATTATTCAATATTCAATACTTTTATTTTCCAAATCGCTTTTTAGCCCCCATCCATTTATTTCACCCTTTCTTGCCTAGCACTTCCTTTCTTTAAATCACCCTCCACCTCTCTCCAAAAAGGGGAAAAAATCAGGTCAAGTGGAAGCATCCCCATTTTTAATTTCTTTTTCCGCCTTCCTTCCGTAAACTGAAAGAGGAACCCAAAAACCCTAGCTAGCCGCTGCCTCCTCCTTCTCCTTGCACATTCCTCCTCTCCATCCCTGCTCTCTCTGATTGCCTCATCGTAGTCGCTTGCCGCCTCACCTCCGGCCCTCCTCCTCATCTTCTCCAAGTTCACCGACCTCAACACCCTCGTCCTCTGCTCCTCCGTCTTTTGCCTCATCATCCCTAGATTGATGCCGTCTTCCCCCTTGATTACTTTGACCGCGGCGCCATTCGAGGTCGTCTGCTTCGGTTTGCTACTCCAGCAGCCGCGTTGCCCCATACAATGAGGCCTCTCACCTCAAGAATTGGTTTCACCAGTTCGAAGACCTTCATGTCGAGCTCTAGAACTCCATGAAGTCGCGTGGCGACGATACGATCCGCAACGTCCTCGTCCTCACCCTCACCCTCACCGCCACCCTTCATTGCCTTCTTCAACAATTCTCTCTCCCTTGCACTTGCAGACCCACACCATAAATTGGAATTCCATGCGTGTTGGAATCGCAAGTTGGAATTCCAAACTCACATGTCTAAGCATGTCAGGGAGAGTTGACCGTGTATAAGAAGATTCGACACATGTTGAGTGCGTGTCGGAGCATGTTGGACACATATCAGAGTAATCAACACGACACGGAGGCCTCCTAAATATGTCTGTGCTTCATAAGTGTTTGCTACAATGTTGCAGTTGTTTGTGATGTTATACAAAAAGCAGAAGTGATATCCGTGAAGGAAAAAAATCACAAATCTGTTCTCTTTCGCAAATCTTTTTAGTTTGTTGGGTCTATTTGCAAAACAGCAACAACAAACTAAAATGACCGGCTAATGACAATGTTTATGTCAATGTTGAAGATATCAAGTCATTGGCAATTTTGGAGCAACGACCGTATCAAATGATCGCTGCAAAAATCCAATATAGCTGTTGTCGCTGGAAATATGCACCAAAATAACTGGAAGACTTCTAAGATGAGAAAATATTAGGTACGTCGCACGTTCCAGCGTGTCAAACGGGAAGGGGCTCGGTTGAGCGACACGTGTCCAAGTGTCAGGCCACGTAGATTAGGGTTTCAAAAAAATTTCAATCCCCGCGCGCTCCCTTTTCTCTCTCCTCTCTCCCCTTTTCTCCTCTTTCCCTTCGATTTTCTCACGTCCTCTCTCGACAATTCTCTCCCTTCGTCTGCCTTTTTCTCTCTCCTTTTGTCGAAGCTCTCCGTGCCCCTTTCTCTCTCCGCCGCGCCCGACGACGCCGCCGCGCCTAATCGACGACCGTCGCCGCGCCCGACGACGACCGCCGCCGCGCCCGACGACCTCCCCGTCCACGAGTCGAAGGTCGCTGTAACCCGACCGCCTCCGCCCGCTCCGTTGCTGCATTGCCCGACGACGGCCGCGCCGCGCCCGACGACCACCGCTCGGCTTGATCGACGACCGCCGCCGCGCCCGACGACCTCCCCGCCCACAAGAGCCGAAGGCTGCCCATTTTCCCTCTCCTTTCTCGAAGCTCTCCCCGCCCATTTCTCTCTCCGCCGCAGCGCCGCGCCCGATGACCACCACCGCGCCTGATCGATCGTCGCCGCCCAGCCTGAGGACCTCCCCTACCCACAAGAGCCGAAGGTTGCAGAACCTGACCGCCTCCGCCCGCTCCGTTGCTGCATTGCCTGACGACCGCCGCGCCCGACGACCACCGCCGCGCCCGACGACCTTCCCTTCCCACAAGAGCCGAAGGCTGCCCATTTTCTCTCCTTTGTCGAAGCTCTCCCCGCCCATTTCTCTCTCCCGTCGCGGTGCCCGACGACCGCCGACCTCTCTCCCCGGCTCGTTGTTGCATTGTGCCGTGACGCTCGTCCCTTCGAACCCAATCTGATCAAACCGGTACGCATCACATTCTGTCTTGCTCCTGCTTAATAATTTTGACATGTGGACTCTCTGATTTTCGGGTACTTGAGATTGGGAAATCTTGAAATGGCGCGAGTGAAATGTATAACGTCTATATGTGGGCTCGCTGAGTGTTTGTTTGTGTGTGTGTCTCGTAGAGAGACATTGAAACAAATGTTAATGTTCGCCTTGGTTGTGCTCTTGTCGCCATCGGTTAATGTTGTCTCCCCCGCAATTCTATGTTAATGTTTTAGAATCTAATTATGCACATTGAATTTCCTGAATTCTTATTTTATCGATGATGTCCATGATATAGATGTGATGTAGTTGTTATCTTTCGGTTCCTGCTGAGTTTCTACATTCAGACGCACTTTTTTCCTCTCATTAAGGAACCTTTGATCTGTTCGAACAAATATGAAGTAGATCATAAGAGCCAAGGGCAATTGGACATTCTTCTCTTCCCATTTCTGTCATTATAGTTGCATATAGAAATCGTGACAAAGTAGGTGCAGCTGCTTGCTTTGCAAGATAGAAGCTTGGCTTCCAGGAATCAGTGACTAGATTTAAGATTTGTGAACTTGTAATTCCCATGAAAATTCTGAGCTCATTAGATGAGTTACGCATATCTTGACTAACACTCGGTTGCTATTCACACCAGTTAGCCCCCGACGGTCTTCGCTCCAAAGCTCAACCGTGGCCCGAAAGCATTCGATTCTTTTCCAGTTTGCGAGGGGCATCAAAGAATCGCCCCCTGTTCATATATTGAGTTTGCCGAACGCCTTGTACCGCCTCGCCGTTTGAGTCTACCGGAGAAAGAGGTAATCTTCTACTTGTTCTGGTAAATTTCACAGTTTAGTAGTCTGTTCTGTCAGTTATTTCACTATAATTTGCTCACGTCCTTACATTGATTAGTCAGACCAACTTGCAATTTGCTATTCACAGGTGTTATAGATGATTCTTTAGGGCGTAGTGATGATAAAGAATCTGTAATACCCTATACTAATCCAGTGCTCGACTTTCTCAGGTTAAAGAATTCCACAAACGAGACGGTTTTGAGGTCGGGAATGCTGACAAGATCTTTGAGAGCACATCGAAAGAGCAGCTCACTAGGAGAGCCGCATGAGCATGGAGGTCGAGGCGAACAATGAACACCTAACAAAGGGTTTGGACGTCGGCATGTTGTGGAACAGGGCCGGGCGAACACCGAACGCCTATTGAAGGGTTTGGACGTCGGCATGTTATGGAAAAGGCATTGATGGCTGTATTAAGTGTCAATATGTGCAATAAAAGACTCATTGGCTGTGTCGGTGAGGAATGATACTGGCTAGAATGCAAAATGGTTCATTTCAGATGTAGCATGCCCCAATACCTTTCCTTTAATTGCCAAAACAGTTACCGAGTGTATATGCAGTCCGCAACCAGCAATTGGTTATGCATTATGAGAAAACATATTAATATTATGTCGAAATCGGAAAAAATTCCTAAAAAGATGTCTTTGATTTAAAATTGTTAATTGGAAACTATATCCGGTAGCATAGAAACTCACAAGAGTTCTAGCGAAAAGGTATGTAAACGATGGATAGGGAGGGGTACTTCTCTCTTCTCGCATAAAAGCCGTGCCATTGTTATTAAGGGCAACGTGAGAATAAAGGCTAAAGAAGAAAGAGAACAATGGGAAATGAGGCAACAAGCTTCATCACATCTCCAAATGAGTTCCATATGGGTCAAAATAGACACCGCCAAAATGCTTCACCCGGCCGGACATCCTCTCGCTCAAGGATGCCTTTGTGAAAACACATCACCATTCGAGCACATTTTTCTCCGTCACCGTTTCAGTAATCAAGCAAAAGTGTTTGGATGAAAATCAACTCCTATACTGAAGAAAGAGAAGAAAGAGAAGAAAAGGAAATAAATTGGGGGGGGGGTTGAATAAGGGGCGGCTAACTCTAAACCCATCGCTATGGTTTACCATTCGGTTTTGGAGATTGATGAGGATACCGATGGTGGTATGGGGATGCATGGGTCCCATTCGGTATCGAAAGACTCCTATTCCTTGCATTCACTCCTGCTTGCGATTGAATGCCATATCTGGCATTTGGACTTGACCCTATACGCTCCGCCCTCATGGTCTGAAAATAGTATGATGAGCTTGCCATATCCTTGAGATTTGGGAGAGGCTTCAAAGCTTCAACAACATCACTCATCGGGGCCGAGCCTTCGGATCTCGGCTAAGGCAAAGAGCAGCCAACAACCGTGCAGCCTTTTGGGCACCTTTTATCGAGAAGTGACCTTCAAGCCTTGGATCTATCAACCCGTAGAATCTTCTTCTCTCCCCAAGATGTGGCCGAGCCCACTCAACTAAATTATGTTCGCCGTTAGGTCGATTTTTGTCCATGGATCTTCTTCCGGTCAAGCATCTCCAAAAGAACCATACCAAAACTGTACACGTCACTCCTTGAAGTAAGGTGCCCTGCAATAGTGAATGTGAGCTGACTAGACAAAAGATAGGGACATGTGAAATAAGCACCATTTAGTCTCATTTTCATGAAAGTATGACCCATGGCAAACCATCAGATGTCTCGCCCACATCTAGCTGTCAAAAACAAGTAGAACACTTGTGCTCCTTCCCCCACCCGCCCCTGCCAGCTCTCGGGGGGAGGGGGGGAAGAAGAAGAAGAAGAGCAGTCGATCTTGGTATCACCCTTGCCACTACCCGTGCAACCCAAGAAAACTAAATACGAATCACCTAGGTATTCTAACTCATGACATCCATACTTATGGCCCACAATAGTCAGCCTTCCTCCACTAGCGAACATTGTTTGCAGGGTCCAGAAGCTTCCTCCAAACAAAGAATATGAGAAGACTCCATCTATTAATACAGGTAATGACTACAACAACTTCATATGCTAAGGAAGCAAAATAATCAATCACCTGGAAAGATGACACATGTAGAACTGGAAAAGAAAGGGACTAACAACATATCAGTTGACTGCATACAAGACCAAACCGAGAAAAGTTAATTGTGCATTCAGTGCAAGAATGACTATAATTATATGTACCATCCCAGCACGTCATGACCATTTACAAAGTTATAAGACAACAGGATAAATAAAGGTATATCGGTTAATGACCTTCAATCATTTTCTTCCATTTTTTATCAGGATGAATCACTATTGGTGCATGTCTGCTTGTCATAATTTTATATACCAATATGTAACGGCATAACAATTCATACATAAGGTGCATTGAATAGAAACATTCTCTTTTCACTATCCTAATAGATAATTTGACATGGTAGAATCATTACTCAGCCACCTTTATGCAGGTCAGCCATATGTTTCTCATCGTGAAATGGCTCATATGGTAAAACAATAACGTATAACGTACCGGTCATCACGTATTCAGGGGCAGCATAGCCGTATGTTCCCATGACACGTGTAGACACATGAGTCTTATCTCCTCAGGGACCATCTTTTGCAAGCCCAAAATCGAAAGCTTGGCGTTGTAGTCCCGAAAGGAAAATAATTAAAAGAATTGAATAACATGACAAGCTAGAAAAGGAAGACAAAAATCTTGTTGCAAATTTAGGACATACAAAGATCTAACAGATATTGGAAGTTTTGAAATCACGATATATCACCAGCCTTTCTGCTTCCTCGTGAAGAAAAGCAAGACCCTTCGCAGACCTAGTGCTATTTTCATCCCGATAGACCAAGGGAGAGGCGAGCTCCTACATAGCCCGAGAATAAAGAATAAGAAAGGAATTAACTCATAAAATGTTTGTGACAACAAAGTGAAATTAAGATAGGATTTCTGAAGTCACCATAGTCATATATAGCTTAATTAAATATCAGCACCAAATTTTCAAAAACGACCGGGAATATATTAGAAACTACACCACGTCATGATACCTATTTTTACTTGGTTGGATGAGAAAATGATGCTACACAAAGTCGAGCTTAGCATTCGATACCTTATGGCATATAAATAACCATATATAGTACATTGTCGAGTCACCAAGTTACCAACTATGTTTCCCATTTAATTTGATTTTTAAAGTACCAGCAAACTTTTAGCACAATTCATCCTCAATAGAGTACATCTGGGGATTTCCTCCAAAAGCTCAAGAACATTAACTCCATAATTCCTGATGTAGTAACTACAAGCAGAAGATACAAAAAGGATGCCTAAGATAATCGGATTGATGAAGTTGCTAAAGAACGATCTTTCACGACCAGTAATTTGTTTCAATGTCTCTCTACGTAGACACACACAAACAAACACTCGCGAGCCCACATATAGACGTTATACATTTCACTCGCGCCATTTCAAGATTTCCCAATCTCAAGTACCCGAAAATCGAGAGTCCACATGTCAAAATTATTAAGCGAGCAAGACGAGAATGTGATGCGTACCGGTTTGATCGATTGGGTCCGAAGGGACGAGCGTCACAAAGACAATGCAACAATAGAGCCGGGGGAGAGAGGTCGGCAATCGTCGGGCACCGCGACGGAGAGAGAAATGGGCAGGGAGAGCTTCGACAAAGGAGAGAGAAATGGGCAGCCTTCGGCTCTTGTGGGAAGGGGAGGTCGTCGGGCGCGGCGGCGGTCGTCGATCAAGTCGAGCGGTGGTCGTCGGGCGCGGTCGTCGGGCGCGGCGGTCGTCAGGCAATGCAGCAACGGAGCGGGCGGAGGCGGTCAGGTTCTGCAACCTTCGGCTCTTGTGGGTAGGGGAGGTCCTCAGGCGGGGCGGCGACGATCGATCGATCGGGCGCGGTGGTGGTCGTCGGGCTCGGCGCCGCGGCGGAGAGAAAATGGGCGGGAGAGCTTCGAGAAAGGAGAGGGAAAATGGGCAGCCTTCGGCTCTTGTGGGCGGGGAGGTCGTCGAGCGCGGCGGCGGTCGTCGATCAAGCCGAGCGGTGGTCGTCGGGCGCGGCGCGGCCGTCGTCGGGCAATGCAGCAACGGAGCGGGCGGAGGCGGTCGGGTTCCGCGACCTTCGACTCGTGGACGGGGAGGTCATCGGGCGCGGCGGCGGTCGTCGTCGGGCGCCGCGGCGGCGGTCGTCGATCGAGCACGGCGGCAGTCGTCGGGCGCGCGGAGAGAGAAAGGGGCACGGAGAGCTTCGACAAAAGGAGAGAGAAAAAGGCAGACGAAGGGAGAGAATTGTCGAGAGAGGACGTGAGAAAATCAAAGGGAAGAGAAGAAAAGGGGGAGAGGAGAGAGAAAAGGGAGCGCGCGGGGATTGAAATTTTTTGAAACCCTAATCTACGTGGCCTGACACTTGGACACGTGTCGCTCAACCGAGCCCCTTCCCGTTTGACACGCTGGAATGTGCGACGTACCTAATATTTTCTCCTTCTAAGATATGGAAACAGGGTTTTGTCAGACTTGTCAGAGTCATCAATGATAGGACAGCAACAAAAAGTATTTTGGGCTAGCTTGCAAATGTTCAGGAAAAAAGGATTGTATGGGCAGTGTAATCTCTGTACGGCAGCACCTATGGATCTCTAATAGCTGTCTACTTCTCTAAGACATCTCCAATGGGAAGATTAAGGATGCCTATATAAGAGAAGATCATTAAAGCCAAAATATTGGATGTGCAATACATAGAATCCAGAAATTTGCTGGAAGCTATTAACTAAGAGTGTTTCATTTTCTTAAAGATCTTCATAGTAGCAATCTTGCTAGCTTGTATTTGTGAGAATGATCAAATATACAAAGTAATATCAACACCTGACTCTTGATAGCATGATCTATCGTGTGATAGGTTTGGTGTTTGCTAATTGTAACTTGCCTAGCAGATTACTAGTTCAATCTATTGCAACCTGGAGTTGTTAGTGTGGACAGTAGATGAAGGCTAGGGGTAAAATTGAACCACTAAATATTATTTTATGCTCCTATTTCTCTTACTCTTACTTGCATTAGCACTCAAATTGATTCACGCTACTTGAATTATCCACTTGATCCTTACAAAGTTGCTAATAATTTTCCACAAAACTGTCAATGTATTTTAAAATAACCTATTCACCCCTCTTTAGGTTGTATTGTTAGTCCCAACAACATTTAACAAAATAGTTAATACCATCTTCTTTCAAATTTTACAAGGTGGTTAGTAAAAGACCGACCTTATAAAGAATTTAGCAAGCATCCCAATAAATTAGCGAATAACCAACTCCTTTAACATTTTAATAACATCCAAATAGACTAGTCCAAACTTTTTGAAAGTTTACGCGTATGGTTAGTAAAGCATTATCTCCATAAGCAATTTGCCAACATCTCCTCAACTAAATAAATTACCAACTTCTTTCAAATTTTAATAGTTCAGCCAGTAATTCACCATGATGAATTCATCAACGTACAAATAATTAGTATGTTGTATACTTCACCGGTATAGTTAGTAATGTAAAGGGAAATTTGTACCAAAAGTCTTAAATTTTTGGGTTAATATGCAAGCAAGTACTAAACATGCCCAACCCGATGTTATTAAGCCCTTCCGGTGACTGCTTGGGCAAATTTGCTGATTTGACTTGCCGAAACACAACGTGGTGCTTTCTAATATTGTTTTTGGCGTAGTAGTGCAGCTATGAACACCACATCAGCAAATAGATTACGTATAAAAAATGTAAAATAAAAAATAAAAATGGAGAATAAAAAAAGCCACATATTTTTAAAAAAAGGTAAAATTGTAAAATAAAAGAGAATGGAGCGGCCAACTTTCAACATCTACCAACTCTTTTAGAAAATTACCAACATCAATAATTGATTACCAACTTTTCTTTGTTCGAATTATCCAGTTAGTTTTGCCAAGTAGTTTTGGATTACCAATTATTATTTGAGCCATTTGGCAAGTATATCTTTCTTTTAAATTTGTCTTAATTACCAATGCTTATTTGGTTTTATAAGTGTAAGCGCTCTTAAGTTGGGTTACTTAATCAGGAAAGAATAACTAAGTCACTCAAATTGATTGGAGAAAAGTTGGTAAATACTCTAACTAAGGTTAGTAATATCTAAAGAAATTGGTAAATTCAAGGCATTGCTAATTAGGTAATGTAATTAAAGATTCCTAAATTATAAAAATTGGCAAATTAAAGAAATCAAATAAACATTGGTAAATAACTCAGATGAGAGTTTGTAATCTAATACTACATGGTAATCAATGGTATAAAGGTTTGAGAGTCATGCTAATTTTGTTTGGCAATCTCTAAATGGAATTAGTAAATGTAATTGGTTGTTAAAGGTAAATGCAAGTTGGTAATTCAATAGAAAAATTTATATAGTATACAAAAAAAATGGTAAATAATGCAAATAAGAGTTGGTAACACAAAAATCATCGACAGTTTATTATAACTAAGGATGATCGGTTCCCGGTCTAGTCCGGTCCGGTTCTAATGAAACCAGTCACTTATTGTCATTACATTGAACAAAAAGAAATATATCATGAAATGCCTAACTACCAATGGACCAATGAACCGACTAAAAGTTAAAAAGTTCAACACTCAAACATTCCAACATAGATGAACTGAGTTCCATTGGAAGTCATGTTTATGTTCTTGCTCTCCCTTCGCTCTTCCTTGTTGCAGGGAAGTTAGTGAAAAAAAAGTCTGAAAACTACTGGCCTCACTTCAAATTGAGAGCTAGATAAGAAACATACGTCCCATGTGGGCTCCCGCCATCCACCCAATATTCACTGTTTCTTTTCCTTTTGTGTGTTCTCTGTTATTAAAGCGACAAAAAAGAAAAAACAGAACACCACAGGAAATCAGGAAAGGGCCATCCGTCTAACATTGAGAGTCACGCGAGAGCCGAGCGCCATCAACGTTGAGTGACGCACGAGGCAACAGGAAAAGGCATCGACATTGAGTGAGGCGTGAGGCGTGAGGCAAGACTGCAAGAGGGAAAGGCGAGAGGGAAGGGAAATTGGGAAGTGGGAATTGGGAAGTGGGAATTGGGAAAGGCATATTAGAATTAGAATTAGATTAGGGTTTCTTCAGAAATTAAAAAAAAATTAAAAATATATGTAGTCGGTCCGGTTCCCACCCTAGAACTAAAAACTAGACCAACCAGTCATTGATTCCAAAATTAGGAACCTTGGACTGGACTAACACCCCTTGGAACAACTTAGAACCAGTCGGTCTAGTTTGGTCTAACCAATTCCCGATTATGTATGTCCATTTTGTTCACCCCTAAATATAACAAAATTTGCTAAGTCATTCTAATTCAAGTTGGCACTTTCATATAAGTGTTCCTAAATTAAAAACGTCACTAACTTAGGTAAATACAAGTTGGTAATTTAGTATAAAAATTGCTAATTTGCAAAATATAAATTTGTAATTTGACAAAAGTGTCGGTAAGTTACTAACAAGCTACTAGAAAAGTAGTCAATTATAATTTTTTTTAACTACCATATTTTTCACATCGACACTTGTTGGGATTTATTAGCACGAAATAAAAATCCTTCATTTTGGACACAGAAAAATAGAATTCCACCAAATACGGACATAACTCAAATTTCTAGGCTTTCACAAACTTTATTTCAAGTTAGGCTTCGGTTTGATGGGCTTAAACTTGACACATGTTTTACCAATATGAATTCATACACATATGAATATAGTGGCTGTTTGAACATTTATGAATCCTCTTCTAATTTCAAAGGCATAATCAAATCTACCAACTTATGGAAATATATTAAACCCAAAGCTTATTATCTCGATGCCAGATTTACCTACTTTAATGGAAAAGTTAATAACACATTCCTTCGAACAACACCTACTAGTTAATATAAGGCTTGTAATTAAATGCTTGATAGAATAGGTAAATTATCAAACCCACGGATAATGAACAAAATTCAATTTTGATAATCATTTGATATACATGACGCGTAATAAGAATTAGATACAAAACTAAACATTTGCACTTATATTACATCCAATGGCGACTAGATAAAACAGTTTACACTGATAAAGGTTTTAAATTCTGATAATAAACTAAACCTTTTGAGTCAAGAAGACGAATCTAAGTTTTTCTAAAGTGTACCAGTCTTCCCTTTTGAATTTTCTCCGCCCAAAGTCTACATTCCGGAAGGTAAAGATGCGTATAATATATATGAAAAGCATCCATCGTGCTTTGGAACCGTACTAACAAGAGTCTCCTTATCTCTTTCACTTCTAACATCATAGCTCAAACAGTGCACGGCACTTATTATTCTAGAGTCTTCTTCACTGAGGAAACGCTGATCAACTACATACGATCACATACTTATTCATGCATGTACGATGTCATGTAGCTATAAGTTTTCACTCTTTTTCAATTTGACTACAACGACCAGATGGGGGGAGAATTGCCAAAAAGTCCTAAACCTATTGAGGTTGTGCCAATTCGGTCCTAAACCTTTTTTTTTTGGCCGATTCAGTCCTAAACCTTTTGTGATTGTGCCAATTGAGTCCATCCGGCCAAATTTGGCCGGCGGGTGACGTGGGCGCCGGCCGGCGCGCGCGGCAATTTTTTATTAATTTTTTAATAATTTTTGATTTTTTAATAATTTTTTTGATTTTTTTATTGTTTTTTTAATTTTTCTTTTCTTTTCTTTTCTTTTCTTTTTTTTTTTTTCCCCCTCCCCTCCCCCCCCCGCCGGCGGCAGTGGCGGGGCGGCGCCGCCGACGAGGCCGCCGCCACCGCGCGCGAGGGCCGCGAAGCCCTCGCCGGCGACCTCGCCTGGACACTGGGTCGCCGGCGAGGGTCGCGGCCCCGGCTCGCCCGATCCGGGCGAGGCCGGCCGCGGCGAGGCGGCTTCGCCCGGATCCGGGCGAGGCCGGCCTCGGCGAGGCCGCTCCGCCTGAATCCGGGCGGCGCCGCGCGGGCGAGGCGGCCTCGCCGTGGCCGAGCGAGGCCATGGCGGGCTCGGGCGAAGGTCGCCATGGCCTCGCCGCCGCGGCGAGGCCGCCCTCGCGAGGCCGCCTCTGGCGAGGCCGCCTGCGGCGAGGCCGCGCGCCCGGATCTGGGCGGCGCCGGCCTCGGCGAGGCCGCTTCGCCCGAGATCCGGGCTGCGCCGCCCGCGCCATGGCTGGCCGCGGCGAAGGCGGCCTCGCCGCGGCCGGCGAGGCCATGGCGGGCTCGGGCGAAGGTCGCCATGGCCTCGCCGGCCGCGGCGAGGCCGCCGCGCCGCGGCCAGGCCATGGCGAGGCCGCCTCGCCGCGGCCCCCTGGCCTCGCCCGGTGCAGGCGAGGCCGCCGGCGAGGGTGGCCGGTCGACGGGGCCGCGACCCTCGGCCGCCGCGGGCGAGGGCCGCGGCCCTCGTGCGGTGGCCGGCAGCCTCGTCGGAGCTGGCCGGCCACCGCCGCCGGCGGTGGGGGGAGGGGAGGGAGAGAAAAAAAAAAAGAAAAAAACAGAAAAATTAAAAAAACAATAAAAAATTCGGAAAAAATAAAAAAAAAAATTCGGAAAATAATAAAAAATTGTCGCCGCGGCCGGCCGGCGTCCACGTCATCCCGGCCGGCCAAATTTGGCCGGATGGACTCAATTGGCACAAACACAAAAGGTTTAGACTGAATCGGTCAAAAAAAAAAGTTTAGGATCGAATTGACAACCCCAATAAAGCTTGGACTTTTTGGCAATTCACCCCCGGGGTCCTACTAACCCCGTTTATTCCGCGTTGTGAACTTCGAAGACGCTGTTCCTTGCGGAAATTTCGTCGTCTTGAGCTTGAGGTGGAATCCAATTGAAAAGGCGTTCTTCCTCATCAAGCTGAAGGAAATTACTTGTGTTTATAAATTGACCCACTTGGAAGGGTTTGGAGTCCAACACTCTCAAGCAAAGCCAAGCCAAGAGTAGATTCTTGTTCCCTGTGTTTGTATTCTCTTCCTCTGCTTATTTCACTTGTCCCATTCTCTACCCTTCTCTTCGTTTTTTTCCATTGCAGATCTGAAGGTGAGACAGCAAGCATATAGCATGGCAGGATCAACGGAGGCGCGGCAGGTGGGATACGGATTCAAACCGACAAAGGAGCAACTCGTCGGTCATTTCTTGAAAAAGAAGCTCAAAGGAGAAATGGAAGCTAAATGCGCTATTCCCGAGCTATACATCTACGACTGGGAGCCTCCGGATTTATTTCTCCTATACGATGGTAACTTACCTTTAGTTCTTAGAGTTCTCTATTTCCCTATTTTCTCATGGTCTGATGGTAATTGGTAGTTGCCAATAAGACTTTACTTAAATAACAGGTAAACCACCTTTGGTTGTAGGATTTTCAACTGAATCGTCGGATGGACGTGAGTGTTTCTTCTTTTGTCCCCGAGGTAGTAAGAGGAAGACCCAGTTGGGATATTGGAAAGAGACAAGTAGAAAGCATGCTATCCGATCGTGGGGCACCGGTAAGCCAATGGGGACCGAGAGGATTTTGGTTTATCATGAAGGTAGACAGCCAAAGGGCCGCAGGACTGATGTGGCCATGCATGAATATCACCTAAATTCAGATGTTTCAGATAGTGAAATTTCGGACCCGGTACTCAACTTCTCTTCTTTTGCTTCCCCTAATTGAGCATCTTTAACATGATTAAAAGTGCAGGTAAAATTGATTCCTTTTCTCTTAATATGTTCTTTATTCAACTTCTTGAGGTTTCTGGCTTTGTGTGTTCATAATTGTGCCAAAATACAAGTGCAATTTAACTCCAGCTGTACTTTGAACAACAGTTCCCAGTGTATTTTGTAGAGAAACAAAAACCTACCAATAATCATTTTAGGTTTTAATACCAGTGATTCCTGAAGGTTAGACTGCCAAAAATAAAGTGATTCTGCCACAACAAATGGGACAATTTGTTCTTGAAATTTACATTATTTCAGTTTTGATAAGTGATGCTTGATGTATCTTGTGCATAATATACGTTCGTGCAACAATGGAGTTTCAGTTGTCTTAACTCTGAAACTCATCACTGGTGTCATTTTGTCCCTATAGACGGCGTTGGTTCTCTGTCACATAATAAAAAGAGAAAGTAAGAAAGCAAAGTCAGCAACAGTCAGTGCTTCAACCGATTTAGGCAGCCATCTGAGTAGTGCACAGGTGAGCAAATGTTACTTTAGGTTGATACAAAGCCACAAAGCCACATATGATCCGAGAAACACCTAACTATACTAAAGTTCAAGTACTGTTTGTTCTTTCTTTTTTTCGGTTTTTTTTTCACACAGGCAATTCCAGGAGTTACTATTGAATCTGACTATCCAACTGAGACACTGAGAACTGGTTTACCAGACAAGAGCGTGCCTATTCATGATCATCAGCCTCAAACATACAAAGAGCCACCTTTGTGTTATGGTGATAATTGGCATGTTGATGGACCTAGCGATGGACATTGTTATATACCAAATTCTCTGAGCGATGGCATTGATATCATGGATCTCTGGGACTCTGACGAGAGCACAGGGCAGACTCAAACATCCAAAGAGAAAGATTTAGCATATGATGATAATTGGCATGCTGACAGACCTAGTGATCCAAGTGACTGTATCTATCTTGAGGATCTCTCTGACAAGAGCAAGAATTAGTACACAGTGTGCGTAGATTATGCTCTACAGACTAGTTGTGAAATGTGATAATGGATTGCCAGTGTATGGCGATCCCTTATAGATGTTGATCTTAGCTTAGCTTGTTATAACTATGCTTCTCTAAGGATGGGACATTATATTAATCTTGTATGCTTGTAAAATGTAGTACTATTTTTTCCTCACAATTCATATATTATCTTGATTTTATCTGCTCAACACTGGCCATGCATCAATATCTATTCGTCTAACCTTTGAGAGGGCTTGTAGTATGAGACTTTCCTCCATTGTTCTAAAATCCCAAGTCCATACATATGACTTGTCAAGTGATTTGTAAGAGACTCGTTTCTCATCAATGCCCCTATTATTCCGGACGGAAGAGTTTCATAGTCTCTTTTGATTTCTTGCCTCTTAACCTTTCTCGCGGCCTCTCCTCTCTCTTCAATGGTAGCACCACCCCCAACATGATGATAGATAGGGCAAAGTAAGGGAAATTTTGAAACAAGATTTTAAAGTGAGATTATTTTAAAAAAAAATGGCCAAAGTGAATTTTGTATCAAATAAGGCTATAAGTTGCCAAACTTAGTCTCAAATAAGATCTATAGCTCATTGGCCACCTAAATCTTTGTTGTTGGCAAGCACATTTGACTCATGCAACCCTTTCCAAGCTATGGCCGAGGGCCTTTTCATCCCGAAGGATTTTTTTAGCTTACTTTCTTCTTTCTCTCTTTTACTTTTTGCTTTCCTTTTCGTTTTCTTTGGACCGAGGAAAGAAAAAAGAAAGAAAATAAAGAAAAAGAAAAAATAAAAGTAAAAGTGTCATGTCAATCGTCGGTGGAAGAAAGGAGAAAGAAAAATAAAACGAAAGAAAAGAAACTAAAAGGAAAAAGAGAAGAAAGAAGAAAGAAAAAGAAATTAAACAAAAAAAGGTTTTGGATGAAAACGTCCTTGGTCATGGCTTGATAGCACATGCTAACCAATCCACAAAGATTTGGTTGGTTGGTGAGCTCAAGGCTTTATTTGAGACTGAGTTTGTTATTTCAATGCCTTATTTAAGTAAAAGTTCATTTCAAACTCTTTTATGAGAAAATGACCTTATTTTAAGCCTTATTCAAAATGCTCCCACAAAGAGGGCTCAAAGTGAATTTTGTATCAAACAAGACTATAAGGTGCCAAACTTAGTCTCAAATATGATCTAGAGCTCATTGGCCAGCTAAATCTTCATCGCTGGCAAGCACATTTGACTCACGCAACCCTTTCCACACAACCCTTTCCACGCCATGGTTGACAGCATTTTTGTCCTAGAGCATTTTTTTAGTTTTCTTTCTATTTTCTTTCTCTCTTTTTCCTTTTTCTTTCTTTTTTGTTTTCTTTGGACCAAGGAAGACAAAAAAGAAAGAAAAGAAAAAAAAGAAAAGAAGAAAAGAAAAGCGTCACGTCAGTTGCCGGTGGAAAGAAGGAGAAAGAAAAATAAAACGAAAGAAAAGAAACTAAAAAGGAAAAGAGAAGAAGGAAGAAAGAAAAGAAAAGGAAATAAAAGAAGCTTTTGGACAGAAATGCTCTTGGTCATGGCTTGATAGCACATGCTAGCCGGTCAACAAAGATTTGGCTAGTTGTGACCTCAAGGCTTTATTTGAGATTAAGTTTGTCATTTCAATGCCTTATTTAAGTAAAAGCTCATCTAGAACTCTTTTATGAGAAAACGACATTATTTCGAGCCTTATTTAAAATGCTCCCACAAAGAGAGCCCAAAGTGAATTTTGTATCAAGTATGGTTATAAGGTGCCAAACTTAGTATGGAATATGACCTAGAGCTCATTGGCCAACTAAATCATTGTCATCGGCAAGCGCATTTAACTTATGCGTCACCTTCCTAGCCAAGGTTGAGGGCATTTTCGTCCCAGAGCATTTCTTTAGTTTCTTTTCTTTTCTTTTCTTTTTCTCTCTTTTTCTTTTTCTTTGGATTGAGGAAATGAAAAAGAAAGAAAAGAAAGAAAAAGAAAAAGTGTTTGGTGTGTCACCGGTGGAAGAAAGAAAAATAAAACGAAAGAAACGGTGTGACATCTATAAATTCCCATATACGATAATCGTATTTAGGACTAATTTTCTCGATTGGATCGCTAGAGTTTAAGACAATAGAATTTAGTGAGTAGATTTTGATGTGTATGTTCATGGTGTAGAATGATGATATTTAATTTGTAGCTAAATTATTGGTAAAACTTGGTCATTATGTTTATAATTTCATATTCAAAGATATATGAGTTTTAAATTTATTATCTTGAGATGTTCCTAATTTTTGATATATTTTATTATTTATTTCAGTGGATTCAAAATCTTTTCAGACTCATGAATGTTCAAAATCATATGTTCATAAAAAAAATATTTTCATATTATTGGATGTTTTGAATGAAAATTGATTTTTTAAATCTCTATTTGTCTTCAACTTATAAGCCACATCTCTTTTCTTTACCAAAGATTTTAAACTCATGCTTTATTTGAAACATTAAACTTGGAAGTTTTGATGTAACTCATGACATGATCAATTTTAACTTTGGTTCATTAATGTAATTAGTGATTCACCCCGTACTTGGTCAAATGAGAGAACTCCATCTTTATTCTTATCAAAATATCTTTTAGTATCCAAATTTTATTGGACCATTTGTATCATTGCTAGCTTCGTAGGGACATTTGAAGCTCATCTATTGGCACACTTGTTTTTTTTTTTTTTACCAAAGTGTAAATTTTATTTAACCTTGATTAATCGTTGCTCCCTCTTGATAACTATTGATGACTCTTTAAAAATATCTCTTGCCTTGGTTGTATGGGAAAATGAGGGCAAGCTTTCACTTTCTACAAGGAGAGGTTTTTCTTCATTAAATGGAGATCCACCCTTTCTTTGCCTTCATTTTCAAGAACCCACAATTATAAACAAGGATCTCACACTCGAATTGATCGAAGATTCTATCTCAGTCTTCTGAGGCTGAACTGGGTAAATAATTTCATTTCACTACTTTTTATCAATGGATTTTGTTGTTCTAAAATTAATTTTTGTTCGGTTTAGGTTTATTCTATTTGAAGGTGATTTAAAGCTCTGAATTTGAAGTCGTTTTCAAGATAAGTGAAAATCCTAGGCGCTAAATTGTGTTGATCCATTAAGTGCCTTTGACTTGGTTAGTCGTTATGTATGAACTTTGTGTAAGTATGTAAAATAGAGATGTGAATGTTTTATGATGGTTTGATCTATTTTGTGGATTTCGTACATGGCTCGAAAGGTGTTTCATTATTTCTTTTAAGTGTGGTGACATGTGATATATGTAAATGATGAATCTGAATTTGGAAGTGTTGTTTTGTAATTTCAAATTTAATTGTTGTAGATAACATTCACTTATTAAGTTTGAATTTGATTCATTTCTGACTTCGATGCTCTCAAAGTTTGATTCACTTTTGAGTCTGATGCTCTCTAAGTATGATATGCTCTTAAAGTCTGATATATTCTCTAAGATTGACTTGCTTTCTGATTTGGTCCCACTTTGAATCTAATTAGCCTTCTGACTATATCTACTTATCGAGTCTGAATACGATATCATTATGTTCAGACTCACCTGATCAGAACCATTTCCTTATGTTCAGAATTTCCCAAATCATAACCATTTCCTAACAATCAGACTTTCTGTTCAAAATCATTTGCTTATGTTTCAAAGTCTATTCAAAATCACTTCCTTATGTGTCGGACTTTCCATTCATAATTATTTGCTTATGTTTTAGATTTTCAGTTCATAATCATTTTCTTATGTTTCAGACTTTTCCGTTGAGAATTACTTTCTTATGCTTTAGACTTTTCTGTTCAGAATCATTCCCTTATGTCAGGCTTTTGTTCAAAATCATTTGCATATGTTTAGAATTGTTATTTTGCTGCGAGCATGCTAAAATCCATTTACCTCAGAATCATGGCATCAAAGGCAAGTATGTGAGTATTCCCTTTCAACTTGTGTAATTACTAAGAGAATAAGGTAATGATACATGAAACGAGTGATGGTTTCATTCTTCATGCATGAAAAATCATGTGATATTATTGACGTGTTGTCATGACCCGCCCTTGGCAACGGTCGACGTCAGGAGGGATGGAATTTAGAGATATTTGTTCAAGTGACGATCCTCAAAAGGTGCATGGTACCAAAAACTGCTCGAACACATCATCAATGGTATTTAGTCCTATGAGGTCCATCAATCGAGAGCATGAGTTCTCCCAAGCTCATACATCGCGTGATAATGAAAAGGTGTCGTGACTCAATCTTGACACTACGAACACGAAGGACCAAGCATACAAATGAGTTTAGGGGTAATTTTTACCATCGTCTCTCTTACAAGGTACTTCCACAAATAGACGGCATCACTTCATTTTCTTTGTACTCGTAGCAACGAGTATGCTAAACGGCAATAAACCTTAATCAAGATTCATATCCTACGCGATGGGTATGTTTTATTAGTTGTATTTAAACAACTTAATATGACATCTAGGAGTCACCACTAGCTCATGTTTAGGGACCAACTTAAAAGACCAATTGAGGGTCAAGAGCGGTTTCTTGATATCTACGTAACCCAAAAATCTAGGATTTGGAGATTTGGATTACGTTAATATTGCTATTAATGCCATTACAGTATCTAACAGTCATCATGTTACCTAAGGTGATCATGCATGTCTTTTTACGTTTTCGTGCCATTCATTACAAAAAGGTAATCATGTGTGGATGTCAATTTCATACTATTCTAATTCTACTTAAAAAGAAAAAGAAAGACAAACAATTGAAATTAAAAGTGTAAAATGGGAAGTAAACACCCAAAGCAACCAAATAAAGTGTTGAAAACCTAACAATTTTAAAAGGACGAAAATGAAAAGCCCGCAACTCATTAGGCATTTTATATAACCCAAGAGAAAACACGAGACATATATCGGGTAATAAATAAATAATACAAAAGAATGGATCGAAATGGACATCGACCACTCACCATCTTAGGATTGCCTTTATGAACCTATTCTAAATTTAGCCTACAGCTAAAAATGCATGAATAGAACTTCACTTACATTTGAAATAAATATAGAAGAATTCAAAAGGCAATCACAACATGTCAAGAAATCAAAAGGGAAAGCAGTCAATTGACTCGAATTGGCCTTGGCGTTAGCTTTTGAAGTTATACATGCAACATGTCACAACATATCCCCCCACTCATTTTTAGACATGGCCTATGGTAATTAGTCATTATTAGTATTCACCTACGGTGACTAACATGATAAGCTCCCTAGATCAGGCTCGATGTGTTACCCAAGAAGTCCCACAAGTGCACGCATCGCACCTATACATGTATCTAACAACCATAAGCATAGTTTAAAAGTAAATATGCATGCAGGTCCTAAGACCTTGTTTCTCATTCAATCAAACAATTAGTGAGACGATACCAGGTCACTTCACTCATTCATCATGCGCCACTCATAATCACATATGCCGGAGCATGATGCCTAAAGAGGAACTAGCCAAACTACCTATGCGATGTATGAAAATTATGACGTTAAGGTATAATTTAGGGATAAATACAATGAATAGATTTGAGGAACACATTTGACCTTAAGTCACCGCACAAAATTCCTGTATGTCGGTAGATTGACTAATCCTTATTCATGAAAAGCACATTAAATTCTGAAATCGAAGTATGAAGTTTGCAAGTAGGTTTTCCATGGTAAACAAAGTGCAAATGAGACATATAATACACCATTTCAAAGCTTGGGATATTTCCTAAAATGTCTAGAAGGGTTTGTGCAATGATTTGGCTTTTAAGGAGCTCAAACGGAAGATTTCCACAAGAGGACAGATTGGTAAAGAATTATAACATGGCATGTCATGAATGGGGATGAATTTCTACCACTATATAACATGACAAAAATCCACATAGTTTCATGTAATTAGACTTAAACGTGAAGTTCCTAAGTCATGAAGAGTTTCAAGTCTGGTTTTAAGCATACAAATCTATACATCACATGAATATAAATTTGGAGCAACAAAGAATCTCTCACCTTGGGTGAGTTTCTCCCTATCCCTCAGTGGTAGCCCTCTTCTCTATTGAAACCCTAACCCTATCTTCATTCTATCTGCGTACATAACCATGGCTGCATTTAGAGTGCTTTTTCTAGATTAATCATCCATTCCCGCTCTTCTCTGCTGCCCGTAGCTTCTGCCTGGAAGGAGTCGTCGATTGACAATCCTAGCAAGAAGTGGGTCGCAGCACCCTTCATTCATCCAAACCCATAGCAACACATTTCCGATCAGAGCCCCCTCCATTCCCAAATCTGGCCCACAGCACCGATTTCCCCTCCATGGATGCGAGTCAGGAAGACAAACTCCGGGTGATGGCCCTCTGTCGGCGGATGGGCGATTTATGGGCTGAAGTTGAACCCACTATTCTGGACGATTATCCCCCTGCAACTGGACAACAGGTAGATGAATTTCTCCTTTATGGGAGGTTGTTCTCAAAGCCTAATGTCAATTTTCAGGCATTTTTATCTACAATGTAGAAAGTTTGGAAGGTAGAGGATGTTAAATGTGAAATCATTGAACCTGGATTTTATGTGTTCATCTTTACTTCGGCGGATGAGAGAAGGAGAGTTGTTCAATCTAGCCCTTGGTCCTTTGCAAGTAATCTGGTAGTCCTGCAGGAAGGGGACCCGACTATCCCGGAACATTGTTACGATTTCACTCATTGCTCCTTTTGGGTGCATTTAATAGGCCTACCACGTGCTGCTGTGATGGAGGATTCTATTGAGGCCATTGCTGGTAAATTGGGGAAAGTGGAGGCGGTTAAAATTGAAGCCCGTACTAACGGTGCCGAAAAATAGGAAAGGCTAAGGTCGGTTGAATCTGTTCAAGCCACTAAAAACAGAACTATCATCCGGTTGGGCGGCCGAAAATGGTGGATAGATTTTAAATATGAACGACTACCTCACTTCTGCTATTCCCATGGGACTATTGGCCATTATGCCACTGTGTGTTCACTAATAGCTTATGAAGAATCTGGCTTATCTCAGGATAAACCGGGATGCTATGGGTCTTGGCTAAAAGCTGAAATGAAAGAGCAAAGCCCCTGCTGGCACACATTCTATGGTGAGCTCGAACTATCTCAAGAAGTCGAGGAAATGGTGCCCGAGACCCAGGTAGTGCCGTCTGAAACACATCCGCATAATGACCTGCATAATGAGACAAGTCAGGCTATGGTACTATATGAACCAGAAGTACGACAACCAGGGGGGTTGGATTCCATCGCCAATAAAGGCAAACGAGTCCAAGAGCCATTGGACCAGCATTTTTACACATCCGATCCTGTCATAGGGCCAGAACAGTATAAGTCGGAGAAAGTAATTCAGAAAAAAAATGCTGCAAAGAAACTGAAACGCTTTGCACCTTATGAGAAGAAGGGGTCTCTTGCTAATTTTGTGGATATGGACAACCTGACAGATACACCAATTGAGGTGTGGGAAGGGGCAAACTCAAGGGCTTTGGTGGCTAGCCCTAATAAGCCACCACAAAGAAACATGAAACTCCTAAGCCGGAACCTGCCAAGGCCTAGGTACTCCCTTGACAGTCCAGCATCTAAGAGCCTTGGTGGCTCGAGAGAGGCCTAATCTTGTTTTCATAATGGAAACAAAAAATAAAGAAGCAATGGTAGATCGTATCAGGAGGAGACTTCATTTTAGACACTACTTTGTAGTCAATCCGGTGGGGATAGCGAGTGGTCTAACACTATTCTGGGATGAGGCAGTCCAGGTGACAGTGAAGTATAGTGGCCTAGAAGTGCTGGAAGTGGAGTGCAAGGACCTGGATAAGGGCTCAGTGATGAATATCTCCTTCCTACATGCATCCACAAACTTTCAACAGCGGACCAGGTTATGGGATACTATTCGTTCTCATAATGCCCATGCATCTACTCACAGGTTATGTATCGGTGACTTCAATGAAGTGATATATAACTGGGAAAAGACAAGGAGAAGGGATGTAGAGAGATACCGAATGGCGACCTTCCGTGATTTCATAGACGCTTGCTCTCTCATGGAAGTTGAAAGCAAAGGCTGCAAGTTCACCTGGACAAATAACAGAGAAGGGGCGGACTTAGTAAAAAAGAAACTAGATCGAGCTCTTTGCAATATGAATTGGCGAGTACTTTACCCTCAAGTTGAGGTATTTGCTTTTCCAGCAATTGGTTCTGATCATAGCCCACTCTTATTATGTACTGAATCATATAGAGCGAGAACAAAAAGAGCCTTCAGATTTGAAGCATTTTGGCCCTTGAAACCAGAATTTATAAAGGTGGTGGAAAGTGCATGGAATAATACTACAGGAGACCAACAGAATATGACAAGCAAAACAGTGCAGGTTACAAAAGCCTTACATCAATGGAGCAAGGAAACATTCAAACCTGCAGCTCAACAGCTTGAAGAATGCCGCTTGAAACTTATTAACCTCACTAACTCCACCACAGGAGCCGACCACAGGGAGGAGTACCAGCAAACCATCGACCATATGGAGGGCATTTGGAGGCAAGAGGAGATGTATTGGGCGATGCGCTCTCGTATCAATTGGCTGCAATGGGGAGATAGAAATATGAAGTTTTTTCATGCTACCACGGTTCAACGGAGGCAAAGGAACCGAATTGCGATGCTGAAAATCACCGACCGGGAATGGAGTAGAGATCCCTCTGTTATCAAACAACATATCACAGATTTCTATAAAGAGTTATACACTTCAGAGGGCCCGAGAGAATATCGTCCTATTCTAGAACAATGCCCGGTAGTAGTAACCGATGAAATCAATGTAGACCTATTGAAAACAGTTACTCGGGAGGAAGTACAAGCTGCTGTTTTTCAGTTGGGCGCAATGAAGGCCCCAAGTCCAGATGGGCTTAATGGTCAATTTTATCAACATACACGGTCTATTGTAAAGGAGGACATATTTCGAATGGTGGAGACATTCTTTGCCTGTGGTAGCTTCGACTCCAGCCTAAACAGCACACTAATTGCCCTTATACCCAAAGTTCCATCCCTCGAGACCATTACTGAATATAGACCCATAAGTCTTTGCAATTTCAGCTACAAAATTATTGCAAAGGTTATGGCTAACCGATTAAAACCCTGGCTCCCACGTATCATTTCCCGAACAGTGCATTTATTGGAGGACGTCAAATCCAAGATAATATTTTCATAGTGCGGGAAGTTTTACATCAGCTCGAATCGGAAACGGAAAAAGAAATTCGAGCGCTTTTTTGAAGCCGGACATGAAAAAAGCTTATGATAGGGTCGAATGGGACTTCCTATGTGATTGTATGCGACAAATGGGATTTAGTGAATAGTGGGTTCTATTTGTGCAGCACTGCATTTCCTCGATCCGATTTAGCGTCAAAGTGAATGGGGAGTCATGCCATTATTTTACTCCTACCCGAGGACTACGTCAAGGTGATCCACTCTCTCCCTACCTCTTTATTATAGTGGCCAACGTCCTCTCGTCCCTCATGACAAAAGCTATGCAAGATGGTTCTATCCATGGTATTAAGCTGAATTCTAATTGCCCTGTTCTTTCACATTTATTATTTGCGGACGATGCAATTTTTTTCCTAGAAGGAAAGGTCCAAGAAGCCCAGAACTTGGCCAATATTCTGCACCGCTCTTTGCTATGCTTCGGGACGTGGCAATTAACTTGAATAAGTCAGGGATTTTCTATGGGAAAGGATGTCCTTCGGGGTTACAACGAAATCTCGAAGCAGAACTACGAGTCCTAATTATCGACAAAACAGGTAAATACCTGGGATTACCATCAGAATGGGGACTGACTAAAAAACAGATGTTTCAAGGGCTGCTTGGGAGAGTGGAGAGGAAACTAGAGGGGTGGAAGGAGCATTTAATATCCAAAGCAGGGAAGGAGGTACTGTTAAAAACGGTCGTCCAAGCCTTACCTACCTATGCAATGTCCATTTTCAAAATACCTCTATCCATTTGTCGTGCTATAGAAAAGAGAATAGCAAGTTTCTGGTGGCAACAAAATCAGCACCACAAGGGTATTCATTGGAAACATTGGGACCTACTGAAAACCAGGAAAGATAGAGGAGGTATGGGGTTTAAAGACCTAGTGGACTTTAACCACGCTTTGTTGGGTAAACAAGCGTGGCGACTAAGCCAAAACCTAGAAGCCTTATGGAGTCGGGTGTTCAAAGGGCTCTATTTTCCAAGCACTAACTTCTGGACAGCTTCAAAAGGCACCAGACCATCATGGGGTTGGCAAGGAATAATCACAGGGCGTGCTATTCTGGAACCTGAGGTCAGATGGGAGGTAGGGGATGGTCAAAGTATCAACATCAGAGAAGCTAATTGGCTGCCTATTGGCAGACTCGGAGGACCGTATAACAAAGATGATCCTAGACTCGTGGCAGACCTCCTTAAACCAGATTCTAGAGAATGGAATGCCCCTCTCATTGTGAACACTTTCGAGTCCTCCATTGCACAACATATACTCGCAATTCCCCTAAGTCTATACCCACAACTAGACAAATTGTGATGGACAGCACATAAATCAGGAGAATACCAAGTGAAAAGCGGCTACAATAAACAACGCAATATCAGACAAGCCTATGTAGCCTCACAGGCCTCCTCCTCATTTCAGGTTCCCAATAAACTATGGCACGAAATTTGGAACCTGCAGACTAATCCCCGAATTCGGTTTTTCATGTGGAGTTTATGTCATGAGGGTCTTCCCACAAAATGCAACCTTTACAAAAGAAAGATATCACCTGATTCCATATGTCCGATCTGCGCGCAAGCTCCAGAAACCACCGAGCACTTATTTATACTGTGTGAATGGGTAAATCAGTTTTGGTCAGGTTTCGACACCAACATAACAGCTGATCCAACGCTTATAACAAGGACGAACAAGTGGGTTGCGGATTACCTAATTTCAGGAGCATCTCCGCAAGAGAAAGCCCTATTTTGCACAGCACTATGGCTCATATGGAAAGCAAGGAACGGTCTGGTTTTTCAAGGACTCCGGCCAAACTCGAGCTGCATAAAACAAGATGCAGAAGTAAGTCAGCAACTTTTCAAGAAATGGAATGCGTCGACACTAGTAAGAAGAAAACCGAGACCTACCTCCTCCGAACAGTGGCTGCCTCCGGAACCAGGCGCGATGAAGATTAACATCGATTGCTCCTGGTCCGCCGACAATCTCGGAGGTTCGATCGCTGGGGTTTGCCGAGGGAACGACGGGGTACTGATAAATGGATTCGCGACGGAAATCAGCGCCCACTCAGCTGAAATCGCCGAAACCCTAGGCGTCAGTGCGGCTCTCCTCTGGGTGTTCGAAGCTGAAGACTCAAACTGCAGATGGGGAAGACTTCAACTGAATGACCAACTGCACGTGCAGATAGTTTGCGACAATTTGTCGGTGGTGGAACAAGTTATGGGCCGGGCTGAGCCTCCGTGGGCCTCTCGCGGTCTCATCCAAGATTGCCGCAGCTTGCTGGGCCAACTCCCACGGGCCCGAGTAATGTTCGAATCAAGATCCACAAATGCTGTCGCGGACTGGGTTGCCAAATCCCATCGGGCCGGAACCCTTCCTCGAAATTGGCTATCGATGCCACCTTACCCGTTATTTTCCCTTTTATGCTTAGATTACCGAAATGAATGTTCTTCTTCTTCCTGATGATGATCAATGAAGTACTTTTTCGACCAAAAAAAAAAAAAACATGTGCATACATGAACACACCAAAGTTAGTTATAAATTAATCCATAGATATGCAAATCTAGGCAAGCACAAATCGGATTCAAATAGGACAAAATAGGCTTAGGACGGTTTTATAAGCTTTTCAACTATTAAATATCCTACAAAAAGTATTTAAAAAAAAATATGTGATAGCAAAGGTAATTTTGAACAAATTTCATCAAGAAACTAATTTCTGAATCACAACACAAAAATCTGCACAAAATTGGCAAAAATGCTAAAATCGGGTAAAATCAAGGCAGAACGACCTAATAACGATTTATTAAGGATTTCACCTACTAAACCTGCTCCAAAAATTCTAGAAAAAATATATGCCATAGCTAAGAGCATTTTGAGAAACTTTCATAAATTGAAGTCTAGATTTCAACACAAAAATTAGTAACAAATCGACGGAAGTGCTAATATCGGGTGAAAACCTGAAAATCAGTTTTCTGTAGTTTTTCCAGAACAGATCCACAATTTGCAAAATGGAATTCAGGTAGTAAACAGCGTTCATTCGGGACATGTAATATATCAAAATGAAGCTCATCGAGTCCACTTTGAAAGTCTAGAAGGCATTGGAATCAGAAGGCATAGGAATCAAAAGATGAGGTGGAAGACCTCAAATCATCCATCACATAACATAACACACGTCCATGATTTGATGTTGACCTTTTACATGTAAGCTATGGAAATTGCTCATACATGGAATCATCATCCAAATCAATCATTCAATCATCCGAACCTCCATTAATGTCATTCTCAAGCATAAGGAGGATCCAAGGGTTGAATCCTAGCCTCGACTACCTAGAGTGGTCTCGGTTCATCGGATTCAAGATTTGATGTTGACCTTTTACGTTTAAGCTTTGATCAACGATCATTTCAGATCGAACTCAAGTTAATCAAGGACCACCGAAGCATCAAATGATTGAGGAAGCTTTAGAGGGCTTGAGATCACCGGAGGGCCATCGAGATACGTCGGTTCGCTGCCAGTTCACCGGCTTGAAAGATTGGCTCGGTTTGAGCTGATTTGGACCGCCGTGGAAAGGAGAAGCTAGACGAGAAGCTCCAGCCACCTTTGGGACAAATGGCGACTTTGAGAGGCTCTAAGAGAGAAAGAGGGAGGTCGTGAGGGTTGGTGCCGTCTCGAAGGCTACCAGCAAGTGGCCGTCGCCGACAGTGGAAGAAAATTGCATGAAGTGGTTTGAGGGGGAGGAAGAAAACCGATGGGAAAAAAGTGAGAAGAGAGAATTTTGTAGATTCAGATCTTAAGTTTTTAGATTGTGAAAAGTGAGGAGAGAATTTTGTAGATTCAGATCTTCATTTTTCAGATTGTGGCCCCCCTTTTGTATTTTAGAGGGAGAAACCTATTTATAAGGGCTTGGGAGATGCCATCCTAACCCTTGGATTGATCTAAAGGCTAGGATACTATCTCATCTTCTAACAAATTCTCTATTTAAGCACATGCCAATTTCAATGACTATGATATGTTTTCAATGAATGGTGATGATCTTTAAGGGGGCAAAGTTGCAAATTTCGTAAAATCTAGGGCAAAATTGAAAATTTGAAAATCAAGGGCAAGAGGAGGCTAGCTGTGTGGCAGGCCATTTAACAATGGTCGTCGGCCGAAAGATGGCCGAAAAAAACTCACTAATTAATGTTGAGTTGATCGGGTTGAATTCTTGTCCAAATTTTGTTCTGATTTTTTTAAAATTTTGCCTGATTCAAACAAAAATTGAATATGTCTATATGAATTAGGCCAAACAAGATGCAATTGAATTATCTCGGGTCGACTAATTGTGCACGAAATTTTCAAATTCATTGAAACGAGGTCACAAGCTAAACCCATGTTTTTAATTGAGCTTCACTTGGCCAAATTTAATTGGACTCTAGTCTAGAGTGGGTCAAGTCAAATTGCATCAATTAAAGCACATTGACTAGGATTTTCAATGCTCAAGAAAGCTACATTCACCGAATTGGAATGTTTACAAGTGGGTTTACCAAAATCGACCATATATTTGGACTTATCTCACAAAAATGAGTAGAATGAAAGTGGTTGTTCACAAATTATGTTGAACCAACCTAGACCCCCTCATTAGGGGTAAAATTGAGAATTTCTATTTCGGCATGCTCGATCTCAAAATTGGTCGAACAAGTGAATGGGTAATGACATCTAAATCAAATGTCATAAAAGGAACTATGACTAATTATGACTAAAATGAAAGTAGTTTTATTTTTGGTTGATTTTGAACCTAAAATTGAAAATTTTGGAAAGCAAGGTTTTTAATCGATTTTTGCAAAATTTTTGATGCCAAAATCAAATTCAATCTAAAAGAAATATTTTGGAGGATTTTTAATTTTTTTAATTTTTTGGTAAAAGGTGTGATCAAAAGTCAATCATTAGTTGACTTTCAACTAAAAAGTGGATTTTATGATCAAATTTTTAAAATTTTTGAAAATTAAGTTAGCCAAAATAAATTAGGACTATTTAGGACCTTTTTGTGCCAAAAGCTAACTTTTGACTCGGGGCTGACTTTTGGTCAATGAGTTGACCAAAAGACAACTCAAAAGTCAGTTATTTGATTTTTTCGAGTTTTCATTACAAATGAATTGAAAATTACTTAAAATCGCATTCTAAATAAAAATAAATGAAAAACGACATTTTTGTTTAAAAAAAAAGGCCTTGTCACAATCAGAAACTCTAATTTACTTTTATCGACGTGCAAACTAAAAATTAGGTGTCAAGACATGTGCATGGCATCAAATGAAGTATGATGTGATTCCGTCACCCATTTAGTGGCATCTGATAATGCCCCGGGAGTTTTGGGATGCCCATGCTATGTGTTCTTGGATGATGCTCTGGGGAGTGTTTCAAGATGTCTTAAGAGTCGAGATGCTCTATAAGTTGGCATCCTCGTGGGTAGATAGTATAGGATACCTCTAAGTTAAGATGCCTTGTGTAAAGTTTGTGGGATGTCTCGGAATTGAGATGACATGCTATGTGATTTGGATGTCTCGTTGTGTGGCAAGATGCCTTGGCAGTTTTAGGAAGAGAAGGGATGATGAGCATGAAGCACATTCATGCATGTGCATAGTTCATGCATATAGTTATAAGTCATTAATGAATGACAACCATGCAACATGAAATATTATGTCATTTACTTGCATCCGATGGATATTTCATATGTATAATGATGAGAAACCAGGTGATATTGATGCATCATGAATTAATAAGCCTTTCCCTTACTATTAAGTGAAGGAAATGCCTTTCATTTTTACATGTGTAATTCGTGCTTATCTTACATGTCTTTGAACTCACTTTATGTTGACACTTGATTTTTAATCGATGCATCATCAAAAGAAAAATCTCGAGATTAGCGTTTCCAATCACGAGGAAATCTGTTTCTCAAGCACAAAGTGTCATTTTTCATTGGTCCTTCAGTTTTTGTTAATTTCCAAGTCACTTTCATAAAAAAACTCAAAAGTTAATTTGCTTTTGAGTTGACTTTTTGTTCAACCCTCTAACTAAAAAGTAACAAAAAAGTCAACCCGAGTCAAAATTTGACTTTTTGCACACAAAAATTCCTAATTGGTCCCAATATCACTTTGGCAATAAAAGTTTCCAAAAAAAAAATCAAAATCTTGATCATTGAATCAACTTTTTAGTGATTAAATACAAATAGGTTAACCAATGTCAACCCTTTGACGAAAAAAATTGAAAAATGTCAAAATCCACAAATGATATTATTTTAGCTTCAATTTGACTTTGGCATAAAAAATATTACAAAAATCGATTAAGAACCTTGTAATTCAATTTTTTTAGATTTAAGTTCAGAATCAGCCAAAAATAAGATTACAATTTTTTAGTCATATTTTAGCTTAGTTTCCTTCACGACATTCAATCTAGAGGTCATTTTGCACTTAGTTGTTGAACAAATTTTAGAATTTGGCATTTTGAGATGAAATTTTCCATTTTAACCCTAGTGAGGGGTCTCGATCGAATCTTCACAGTTTGAGTAATTTCACTTTAGATGAACTCATTTTCTAGTGGTAATCCAAATCTGGTATCAATTTTGATATAGTCACATAGGAACTCCTTAATTTGACAAATTCAGCTTACTCGATGGTTGTAAAATCGAGCTAATGTGGGATAATCGAGCTAATTCAATTCGGTCCATTCTAGACTAGAGTCCAATTGAAATAATTAATCTTCAATTTGGCCAATTGAATTTCAATTACAATTGTTAGTTTAGCTTGTAGACCCATTTTACTTAACCCAATTATGGCATTTTGTGCACAATTAGTCGTCCTGGGTAATCCAATTGCATTCAATTTGATCCAATTTGCATACAACAATTTTAATTTCATTTCAATTGGAAAAATTCAGCAAATTAGAACAAAAATTAGGACGAGAACCAAACTGGTTCAACTCGGTCAAGCCTGGGTCAACCAGTCCGACCAAGTCAACCCGATTTTAACCGATGTTGACTAGCTAACAACCAATGGCCATTATTCAACTAAATTTTAGCAACTAGTGGTCATCTCATCTCGCCGAGCCTTGGCACACAGCCAACTCTCCCCCCTTGTGCATTATTACAAAAATGCCCTAGAAAAATTACCAAAATCTCCTTAGTTCATTTTTATTTCAAGAAAGATGCAATCTTAGCCATTCATCAGAGACTTCATCTAGGCCATTGGATGTGACACTTCATCAATCCATGTGACATTAATTCTAGTCAACCACAAGATTACTTAACTTCTAAGCATGTTTTATCTTATCTTAGAAGATCAAATTCTAGCAATTGATCAATCTAATGGCTAGGATTCAATCTCGGCCTTAGAATAAAAACATTTCCCTCCAAAATTTAAAAAGAGAGGTTCATTTTGGCTGAAAATCTCTCTCTCTCTCCCGACTCTCTCCTAGGGCCTACGTCGGCTGGCCAGCTGCCCTATTTTGGCGAGCCACCACTGGACCTCCCTCGGTTTGGTCACAAGTTTTAGTGGCGATAATCCTCCTTGGAGCTCCCTCAATTGGTGGCATTTTCGATCGAGTTCAAATCTGTGTTCTACACCGGTGGGGAGTCCAGCATCTTTAGCTGCTCCAATCGATGGTCCGTCGTCCTTTGTCAAGGTAAACTTTTGGTCATTCGGCATCACTCCAATCCTCCATAGGCTAGCGATAGCCGTCGATCACTCAAATCCTCATTGGAGAGTACCATTCAATGCTGAGTTCCTCTTTAGACAGCATACCATGTTATATGCCAATAAGCCCTTCAATAAATTTCGTAGCTCATCCCGATGGTCCAATCACTTGTCCAACAACCCTAAGCTTGCAACGTCATTCCTCGATGAGCCTACGACCTTGTGGTGGCCGGAGTTCATCCAAACCCTTGCTAGAGTTCGCCGATCGAACTCTATTTCTTCTTCGGCTTGAAGACATGTTCTACGTTTGTGTCACCATCTAGAGGTTCCCGATCTCCTTTACCAATTCAACAGCGACCGTCAATGTTTTGGAGCTTACAACGTCACTTGCCTATCTGTCTTCTAGCCATCCTTGGCTGGAGTTCCTTCAATTCTTGCTAGATCATCATTGATCATCCTTAAATTTCTTTGATCTTCATTCATTGATTGTTTCAAGTTTTGTTCGAGTATTATCTTACTATAGACCTTGCGTTTTGGTCTAGATTGTGGTTAAATTGCTCCAAGCCATCTTATATAGTTTGTGGTGGCTGGATAGCTCATTTGAGCTTGAAGATTGAATGCAACAAAGGTATAGTTCTCTATTCCTCGAATCCGATTAATCGGGATCACTTTAAGCGATGTGGGCTAGGATTCACTCTATAGATGATTATACATGCTCTTGAAATGATCATTGAATGAGCTAAAGTTATTAGGATTGGTTGAATTCTTGATGATGAATGATTCTATGTTCTGGAAATTAGTAGCATTTTTGAATTGATCTATTTTGAGTGATTATATGAGCTAGTAAATGATTTTATCTTGTGAAGATGTGTTCTAGACTTTTGTAATATGCATGCTGAGCTTCGATTTGATATATTATGAGCTCCAATTGGACATTGTTTGCAAGGTTAAACTTGCTTAGCAATATCGTGTTTTGATCCAGAATGTTTACTTGCTCTTTTTAATGTTCTGTTTCCAGCGATGTCTGTGCCTTTACAATTTTTATAATTTTTTGTGTTTGGATTTTGGAGCCAATGCCTTCATGAAACTTGTCCATTATATCCAGATCTAGGTCATATAAAATTTACATGAAAATTGAGAGTCATTTGTATTATGGCTTGTATGATCATCTAGAGGAGGTGAATAAATGATATTGCGGAATTTAGATAAATTTAAAAGCAATATCACCACAAAACAACTTCTGATGGTAGAAGGTGCAATGTTCAAATCTTACCAGTGCACAAGTGTTTCTATCTAAATTAATAAAGAGAGTAAGTGATAAAAAATTGCACACATATGTTTATAGTGGTTCGGCTTTGACAATTCCACTCTCTCGTACTAACAGCCTATTGGCTGGATTCCACTATTTGAACTAATCGGAGATTACAAGATTTGAGTAACAATTACTCAAGCTTGTGTGATTAACTCCCCACACTCTCTCAACCTCTAAGTGATTACACAGTACAACTCATAGAGACGAATGTATTTGATCGGAAAATGCTCTTCAGACTTTGAAATTATAAGCTTCGATTATTATTGCATTCACCACCCACTCTTTTGCTTTGAGACTTCTTTATATACTCCTCCCTTGTCCAAGTTGACCATTGGACATAATCTCTGGAGGATTATTCACCCAATTTACCTATTGGCCTAGATCCCTAGAAGATCTGATTACATCCGACTTGCCAAAAATAAAACTTCCCTAAGATACTGTCACTTATACAACAATTTGGGTTTCCATAAGTTGAGCACTTCAATTTGGAAAAAAAATTGCCTCTATTTAGACATTCCAAGAATGGCAAATCTTCAAGAGATATTATGGAAAATTTTCCTTAGGAACTCCTTATATAAAAAGCAAGAAATCCAGTTAATCTCAACTAGCCCTTGCATGAGTATATCAGCTCCTTCCTAGTTGATCATAGATGGAAGGAATCAATTCAATTTCGACCAAGATTCTGATTGATAGCGTCCAGAGGCAATATCAGACTTTCCACTGATTACAACGATCTGAGATATTTTCATAACGTCTGTGTCGCGACCTAAATTTTTCGAAAATATAGGGTTTATGGGTATTGTTAATTTTGGGCTGACGGACCTTCATTAACTCGGGCTCTCCCAAGCTCATACCCCGCGCAACGTGGGATATCGTGAAAGTCTTCTAATAAGGAGTCGCCACTAGCCTATTGGGGTCGGCTAGAAACCAAGCAAGGTATGGGAGCGTGCCTCACTTTCTACACAACCAGAGAATCTAGGGTCGGGGACTTGATTACGTTAGTCACGCGACTAACGCCCTTTCGGTACCTAACTCGATTGTGTATTAATGAGATCATGACAATATATTCGAGAATTCTAAGGTCTGCCCTAACCGTTCTGAGGTAAGGAAATAACGTCCAAAAATCATGACTAAACAAGGCACGGGAATATAACATGAAATAAAAACCTATTGTAGAGCCCTAAAGGCTTATTCAATTTTGATCTTTTTTCTTTTTTTAAGGCTTTTTTGAACTTTTGCAATTTTTTTTTATTTTTTCTGATTTTTTCTGAATTTTTATGTTTTTTAATATTTTAATATTTTTTCGAATTTTTCGAAATTAAACAAAACAAGTTTTTAAGATTTTTGAAAATTTTTGGGTTTTCTGGAATTTAAAAAAACATTTATTAATGTTTTTTTTGGAATTTTCTAAATTTTTCTATTTTTTTTGGAATTTTGAAAAATATTTGATTTTTTTATTTATTAAAAGAGTAATTTGGACCGGGTCGGGAAACCCGGCCCTACTAAACCGACCCGGACCCTATCGGTCCGGGCTGGGCTAAAAAAAATCGGGCCAGCCCTAAGCCCACTCAAAAATAACCAAGATGGCCCACGAAAATGCTTCTCTCAAAATAAGCCCACATCCAATTTCTAATCTTATCCCAGCAATCTGTCACGATGGCCCATGATGCACAAGCCCACTGACCAGCCGAAAATTAGAAAGCCACAGCCCATTTCCCTTTCTTTCCATTTTCCTGTTTTTAGCTTTTTGTTTTTGTTTTTATTTTTTGTTTATTTTTTGTTGTTTTTTGTTTTTCTTTAATCCTTTTTTTCTTTATTCTTTCCTGGCCTCCTTCTTCTTCACGCTTGCATGCCTCCCCATGCACGCCCGACGTCCCTCACCTGCATTTTTTCCTCCTCTTTTTGTTTTGATTCGAAAGACCTTCGATTCCAACCGAAACCACCATGGTTCCTCTCTCCTCACCGAGACACCACCCTTTTGTCAGCCACTCACCCCGTCGACATCGGCCGCCACCGGCCATAAACTCCGGCGGCCACTAATACCCTAACCGGGACCGCGAAACCCTCACTGATTCGACGATACACGGGTTTTTTCATACAAATCATCATGGAACATCGAATATGAACGAATACGGAATGATTCTATAGATAAAAGGGCATGAAAACAGATCGGTTTTCGACTGAAATTACGGACACACTTCGGCTTTCTCTAAAGCATTTCATCAAACATTTGGCGGGCATGAGTAAAACGAAGGGTTTCCGGTTCGAACCGAACTTAGACCGGGACTAGGCTTCCAGATAGACATGGCAGCATGAAGAGGAACCTTAATGGAGGGACGACAGGGGCCGGGGCTCGCGTGAGCCGGGCGGCCGCGAGCTCCAGCCTGGTGTGCGCGAATAAGGTAAAAACAGAACACAAAGAAGGGCCTACCGGGTATAGTTGGAGGGCGCCGACTGAAGGGCCGTCGGACTGAGCTCGCGCACGGCCGAGGGTGTCGGCTAAAGCTCTCTTGCTCTTCTTCAGTCACCGCCTCGCTCGGACTCTCTCCCGCTCTTTCGCCGAAGCCAAGATCCCGTCCAAAATTCTTGACGCTCTCTCCCAAACGACACCTCCTTCAGCTCTTGCTCCCCTTCCCCGGATCCTTCTCTGAAGAACCCCTCTCGAGCAGTTCACTCTCTCTCTCTTGGTCTGTCGGAGTCCTCTCGCAGTCCTCTCCGATCTGTTTTTTTCACAACCCACCTCCTTTCACTTGGCTCTCTCTTTTCTGTCTGTCTCTCTCAGACCTCCAACTCAGGCTCTCGTTTTCTTCTCTCTGCTTGCCGGTTTTTCTTTTCTCTTTTTCAGATCTCCTACTCCCAGTTTGTTTTCCCGTCCCTCGGCTGTCGCTCTCCTTCCCTTCCTGCGTGCCTCTGTGTTCCTGGAGAATGAAGGGGCCAAAGAATAACATGGGCTGGGAAAGAAAGAAAAGTGGGCTGGGCTGAGCCAGCCCACTTGAAATTTTTTTTTTCGAATTTTTTTATCTTTTCTATGAATTAATATATATATATATATATATTTATACATGTAAAATAAATGGGCATTTACAACAAAAATAAACAAAAATTCGGGTGTCAACAGCTGCCCCTCTTTGAAAGGGAGCTCGAAGAGGTTCATTTCAAAGACTAGGTGACACCCGACTTTTACCGACGAGCCATGAAAGGGTAAATTTATTCCATTCATTTTTCTTTTTTTTCTTCTTCTTTTTTTTTTTTTGAGGTCTCGCCTTGTACAAACAAGTTTCGACCAAGAACGCATGGTTTAAGGAAGACCCATGAACCGTGTGGTTTTAAGGATAAGTCCACGAACCGTGTGATTTAAGGATAAGCCCACGAACCATGTGGTTTAAGGATACGCCCACGAACCGTGTGGTTTAAGGATACGCCCACCAACCATGTGGTTTAAGAATAAGCCCATGAACCGTGTGGTTTAAGAATACGCCCACGAACCGTGTGGTTTAAGAATAGACCCACGAACCCTTCGAAAACTGCATGGTTTCAGGATGACCATGAACCGTTGTGAGAATTGTATGGTTTCACTGAGTGAACCTGTCAAATTCAACTTAAGCAAATGTCATTAGAGACAATATCAGAAAGATGCATTGGCAATATTGTAGCATTAATTGCATAAGCAAATCAAGCTAAGTCTGATCACATTGAAAGCATTTAATGTTTTTTTGTATCATGTACCGCAAAATTGTCATCAAACTTGGAATATATCATTAATCATCAAATTCCTCTAAGAGAAAAATTATGTCAGAATGATCCTATTCATGAAAGAGGTTCATTAAGCATGCCAAGCAAGAGCTCTTAGTTAGAGAGGGCTTATCACATGCTCTCAAGAAGGGGCTATTCGATCCCATCAAATCATGTGGGAAGTGGTTTGATCACTCAATTTCCCTCATATTTCCAATGCCGAAGGATTTGAGAATCATTCGTAATAAATACATCTTGACCAATCCAAAAGGTCTTTTGAAAGGACCGTAATGCAGGTTTGGTCATGGCTTTAGCAATAGATATGCATCATTGGTCATGAAATGAAACAATTATATGTCAACATCTTCTCCAGGTTTACAAGTCAAGTAACCTTAAGATGAGATAAGACAACCTTGCCCCCACTTCTTCGAGCGGTAGCTTCTTTGGAGAGTTCTTATTTCCACATGAATCATCCCAATCTGAAGAGACTTTGGGCAGGGTTGTAGTGTTGGTTTGGTTAAGGCTCTAAAGGCTCAGAACTTTTCACAAAAAGGGATTTGAAAGTTGGTGATTATCATGGCACCATTGTCATATCACTCAATCTTTTGAAAGCACTTGACTTTTGAAACCTGAATTATCTCGAAAGTCTTTCGACTAATCAAATAAGAGCTTTGTCCTTCTCAATTTTTTCTTTGCATTTGCAATGATTTTCTTTTCAATGCAAGCATTTTGAATTTGACAACTATTTTTTCACATAGGAGTTTTTCGCCCCTTGATGCGAATCTTCCCTTTTTTTCTTTTTTTTCTTTTTTCACGGGCATTGGCCTTGCTTTTACCAGGCACACTGCTTTTTTATGCCCCTTAATTTTCATTGGACATTTACTCTTTTGAACTTTTTGAGCTTTTAGGACTTTCGAGATGCTTTGCACATTTTCATGTAAATGCCAATGGCCTTGGTCAATCATGTGCCTTACCCCAATATGGGGAGATAATCACCACTTGGGTTTCAGAAATGAACAATTAGGCTCAACTTGGTTTAAGCAACGGGTATCAGTGTTTGGGTAATGAAAGGAGTGCTCTTCTTCACCTCGGGATGTTTCAAGCTTTCATGAGAATTCACCTGAAGTTACCATAAAAAGATTAATACAAGTGAAAGCAATGAAGTCTTTCTCATCTTTTCACCATATGATGTCAACTAAAACCTCCAAATTTGCCCCATTGCGGGGTGGTTGTTGACAGGGGTATTTTATGATTTCTTCGCATTTAAGGCTCAAAGGGGCTGACTATGGTCACCTGCAGTGTATAAGATAGAGAAAAGGAACGCCTCTTTTCATTTTGGTCCATGTACCAATTGCGAATGACTCCTTTGTCCTTAAACGATATAGGTGTTCTCTTTCGCTCAACTCTCATAGTATTTAAAGGATGTGTTTGGGAATAGATTGCTTTTCATCATCCTAAACATTTCCTGCTTGGCATGATTAATACCTCAATTTCATTTGGGTGAGATCATCCGAGTAGATTAATCTCTATGAGGCATTTTGATTCAAAATGAGTAACCTACCAATTTGAGATTTTCTTTTTCTTTTTTTCTTTTTTTTCTTTTTTCTTTTTCTTTTCTTCTTTTTTTTTTTATGGTGACGCCGATTAGACATTTAATGATTACCTCGGAAAAAACAAAGTCGTGTGACTAGCGACTTCTCTTGAAGATCATCGGGGTCCTGTGAATCAAAAACATATACACAAATATACATGAAATGTGTGATATGCATGATATGTATGTTATGAACAATGCATGATCTAAGTGACTCGGATTGTATCAAAAAGGGCTCTAAGGCCTCCTGATTTCATTTATGGAAAGTACTTCTTTACTAAATCGGCATTTACAGTCTTTGGCAATTCTTGGCCATCCATCTCTACCGGAACTAACGCGCCCCCAGGCAGTATCTTCTTGATGACATATGGTCCTTCGTAGTTCGGAGTGAACTTCGCACGTGGATCTGATATGATAGATAAAACTTTCCTCAACACGAGGTCGCCTTCTTGGAAGTGTCTGGGTCGAACTTTGCGATTAAAAGCCTTTGCAACTCGCTTCTGATAGCACTGACCATGACATAGTGCAATGAGTCTTTTCTCATCGATCATGTTCAGTTGTTCATATCTTTGCTGCAGCCACTCAGCTTCAGAGAGTTTACTTTGTGAGAGAATTCTCAACGAAGGGATTTCCACCTCTACTGGTAAGACAGCCTCCATACCGTACACTAGCGAGAACGGTGTTGCCCCGGTTGAAGTTCGTATCGAAGTTCGGTACGCCATTAATGCATACGGCAACCGCTCATGCCAATCGCGATAGTTATCCGCTGTCTTGGACAGAATCTTCTTTATGTTCTTGTTAGCCGCTTCTATAGCACCATTCATCTGCGGACGATAGGGTGACGAGTTCAAGTGACGGATTTGAAATTCACACAGCAGCCCATCAACAATCTTGTTATTCAAGTTGGAACCGTTATCTGCAATGATGGCTTCAGGTACGCCGTAACGTGCAATGATGTCACGCCGAATGAATTTGGCCACATTCCTCACGGTGACGTTAGCATATGAGTTTGCTTCGATCCACTTAGTGAAATAATCGATGGCCACCAGAATGAAACAATGTCCATTAGAAGCCTTAGGGTTGATTGGCCCAATTACGTCGATTCCCCACATAGAGAACGGCCACGACTGAGTCATTAAATGCAACTCATTTGGCGGAGCATTGATTTTATCTCCATATATTTGACATCGATGACAATAGCGAACATGCTTAATGCAATCGGTTTCCATCGTCAGCCAATAATACCTGAGCCTCATGATCTTTCTCGCTAAAAGATGGCCGTTCATGTGAGGCCCGCATTCTCCTTCATGTATTTCTTGCATCAATCGACTGGCTTCCTTGGCGTCGACGCATTTCAACAAGATTGAATCATATGACCTCTTGTAGAGTACACTCCCGAAGACAAAGAATTTCAAAGCCAATTTCTTGAGATATTTCTTATCAGCCTCTTCACATTGTTGGGGGAATTTCCCATGCTGAAGGTAGTTTAAGATGTCGTAGTACCATGGGTTTTGATCTAGCTCATCTTCGACTGCCATACAATAAGTCGGGCGCTCAGAAACCTCAATTTTCAATGGCTCGATGTCTAATCCTTCCATTACTTTCAACATTGATGATAATGTGGCCAATGCATCGGCAAACTGATTCTGGGATCTGGGCAAGTATTCGAAGGCTATTTCATCAAATTCTTTTATTAATTCTTCCAAAAGCTCATGGTACGAAACTAGCTTTGGATCACGAGTTCGCCACAAGCCTTCGGTTTGCAGAATAATGAGCGTAGAATCTCCGTACACTTGCAATTTTTTGACTTTCATGTCAATGGCCAACTGCAACCCTAGGATACATGCTTCATATTCCGAGACATTGTTTGTACAAGGAAAGACCAACTTGGCCGCCACAAGATAATGTTGACCAGTAGGGGAGATCAAGATTGCCCCAGTTCCTGATTCGGATAAATTGACGGGGCCATCAAAATACATGACCCACTTGTCATTCGAGATTGCCAAGATGCGTTCATCGAAACCGTATGTTGTATCATAGGATTCCGTATCTTTTGAACTCCCAGCAAACATATCAGCTATAGCTCTTCCTTTTACTGACTTTTGTGCCACACTGTGTATGTCAAATTCAGAAATGAGGACCTGCCATTTAGCCATCTTTCCAACCAATGCTGGCTTCTCAAGCAAATACTTGATTGGGTCATTTTCGGTCATCAGGTGGATTTGATAATAGAGAGTGTACTAGCGTAACCGATGCAACACCCAAACCAATGCCACGCATGTTTTCTCCACTTTTGAGTAGTTCATCTCGGAGACAGTGAATTTCTTGCTGAGATAATATATGGCACACTCCCTTTGATCACTCGGCCTTTTTTGCACAAGGACGGCCCCAAGCGATTATTCATGGATGGTCAGGTAGAGAGTTAATGGTATCCCTGGTACCGGTGGCACTAGTACTGGAGGATGTGACAGATAATGCTTTATCTTCTCAAAGGCTTTTTGACATTCAGCATCCCATTCAATTTTAGCATTCTTCTTCAGGAGCTTGAAAAAAGGTTTGGCTGTCTCAGACAGTTGAGAAATGAACCTGGCAACGTAATTCAATCTTCCCAAGAGGCTTCGAACTTCCTTGACAGTAGAAGGAGCTTTAAGGTCACAAATAGCCTTAACTTTCAATGGGTCAATCTCAATGCCTCGGCTACTGACCATGAAACCCAATAGCTTCCCAGACTTTGCCCTAAATATGCATTTTGCAAGGTTAAGTCTCAGCTTAAATTTCCGAAGTCAATCAAATAACTTCTTCAGGACTTCGAAGTGGTCTTGTCAACGCTTCGATTTAGCGATCATGTCATCGACATATACCTCTATCTCTTTATGCATCATATCGTGGAATAAAGTGACCATCGCCCTTTGATATGTGGCTCCCGCATTCTTTAAGCCGAATGGTATCACCTTGTAACAAAAAGTTCCCCAGGGTGTGATGAAGGATGTTTTACTTTTATCTTCTTCTTTCATCTTGATCTGATTGTATCCAGAAAACCCATCTACGAAAGAGAATAATTCAAAACCTGCAATGCTATCAACTAAAACATCAATATGAGGCAAGGGAAAATCATCCTTTGGGCTCGCTCGATTTAAGTCACGGTAATCTATGCAGACCCTGACACGTCCATCTTTTTTCATGACTGGTACTATATTAGCAATCCAATCAGGATAGTGAGATACTTCGATGAAATCCACCTTCAACAGCTTCATGACCTCTTCTTCAATCTTTTTGGAAAGCTCAGGTTTTGTTCTTCGTATCTTTTGCTTTATAGGTGCCACATTCGGATTCGTCGATAAAGCATGCTCCACAATTTGTGGATCTAACCCTGGCATATCCGCGTATGACCATGCGAACACGTCTTGATATTCTTTTAGAAGCTCAACCATCTTTCTTGCTTCGTTCTCAAACAAATTAGCCCCAATCTGAGTTTCTTTGACATTTTCTGCATCTCCCAGATTCACAGTAATCGTTTGTTCAACCGTTAAAGGCTTATATTCTTCATGACGAATCCAATCTCTCTCTATGTCTCTTTGAATATCCTCGTCATCATGCTCAGACTCACAAGAATCTTCGTTGTACAAATCCGAGTCACATATGTACCTACCATGATCATGCTGAATGACATGCCTGAGATGCAAATGAGGGGGTTAGTAAAATTACTTAATGAGGATTATGCATGGTGCATTTTTCTTGAAATTTCTTTTAAATGATCACTTTGGAAAAATGTTTGAACTGAGAAATCGTCCTCATATCCTTGGACTTTTTAGCTCACAAATTTTGAAAACTAGGAGTCATGAGGAAGTCCAAGCCTCAAAGCGTCATCATAGGACTGGTTTGGCACTTCCTCACGTCCTTAATAAAACTTGCATGCATTTGTATTCACATGATAAGGCCGTTTTACAATATTTATAATCTCAAACCACAGCTCACAATCCAAGATCTTGATTACATAAAGGAAATAACAAAAGTAGCGAAACGACTGATCCCGTGCAAGGGAGAACATAAAGGAAACGACATGAAAACTAAACAAAGCGGTCGATCAGCATCCCTACTCCGATGGCTGGAAGAGAGTCATGGAAGGGCCTGCCTCTTCATCCTCAGTAGTGGCGCACACAAAGTCAGGATCAAACAGGTCAGCTATGTTCGAGATGGCCCCTTCCTCTTCTTGCAGCAGCTTGGGCGACTTGACAAATGTCCTTTCAAAACGAAGACGGAGTTCCTCTAGTGAATGAAGGAGTAATCCCTGTTGATTCCAAGTTGGAATAGTTCGACCTTGATAGCTAACTCGACTCATGTGGTTATTAAAAGCACCTCGGCTTTCGAATCCTCCAGGATAACCTTGGTTCCTACGACCAGCTCGGTCTCTGCCTCCTCCTCTCGAACTTGAACCTACCAGCTCTCCACTTCCCTTCTTATACTCAAAAGCTTCTTGGTAGCCTAAACCAGTTTTCTTTTGATTTCCCAATACCTCGATAGGCTTTACAATGCCTTGTGCATACATCCCTAACCCTGCCCCTGGGACATGGTTATATTCCAGTAAAACTTTGCTTGCCATGATAGACGAGGTGGAGAATTCAGGACGTCTGATGATAGACCCAGTGGGCACATGCACCATTGATACCAATTCGAGGGTTTAATAGCTAGGTTCTTCATTCACTTCAGGCTCTACATATGGGATGGATGTGTCTTGGAATATCTTGAAGTCTGTTTCACAATGAACAGTCACTAACTTCTTCTTTGAAATGAACTGAACCATTTGATGCAAAGTGGAAAGCACAGCTATAGCAGCATGGATCCAAGGTCGACTCAAAAGGAGATTGAAGGCACTGGGGATATCGAGCACTTGAAATTTTATTGTGAATGGAGCCGGACCAATCAATAATTCAAACTCGATCTCCCCTATTGGCTCCTTCCTTACACCATCAAAAGCTCGAACAGTGGATTGAGATGCAGTGATTTCCTCCTCACTCACTCCGAGGTGATGAAGATAGCCAGTGGACAGATATTCAGAGTGGATCCATTATCGAGCAGTATGCGGGGTACAATCATATTACTACACTTGGCCGAGATAAGTAAAGCTTTGTTGTGGTTAGTGCCCTCCTCAGGAAGATCCTCCTCCGAAAATGAGATTTGGTCCGCCAATAAAATGGATCCAATGAACTCCTCTAGCTGTTTGTCGCCAATATCTTCGGGCACATGAACTTCATTTAGAACTCTCAAGAGTGCATTCTTATGTTTCTCAGAAGTTTTAAATAATTCTAAAAGTGATATTTGAGCCGGCATTTTCCTCAACTGCTCTATCACGTCGAACTCGCTATTTTTTATCATGGCCAAAAATTGCTTAGCCTCTTCATCGGATGCTTTTCTTCTCAACGGCTTCGCAGGCGTGTAACAACGACCCGATCGAGTGACAGCATCTACTTCCTCAGTCCCGTAGTCCCATGGGACAGCTTTAGTACTGAAATTGGCCAAGGGTTTCTTCGGATTCTTCCCTTGGTCGAAAGGTGGTAGCTCAATCACAGCAGGCTGCAATCCGTCCGCTTCTATCTCTAAATTTGCAAACCTTTCCACTGCCAAATCGATGACCACGTGCTCGGCTTGATTCTCGTCATAATCCCATTGGTCCCCTTCAACGGATAAGTTAATAACAAATGGTGTGATCATAGCCACAACATCTTCTCCAAAAGGATTTTTCATGCCGACGTGTGAATCATGTATATCAGTTTCGCGTTTCTGACCCTTCCAATCTTCATCACCAAGTATTACATTCACATCTTCAACGTGAGCAGGTAAAGGGTTTTTCTGGACATTGGGTTGCTCTTTAAATGATAAAATCCCTTTGTCAAGTAAGTTCTGAACTTTTTTTTTCAACGTCATGCAATTGTCTACATCATGGCCTTTTTCTCCCATATGGTACTCGCATGACTTTGCTAAGTCGAACCCGAAAAAGTTAGGAGGATTGTCACGAGGGATTTCTTTAGCCACCAACCTCCTATCCAATAGCATGGGCAACAACTTAGATAACGGCCTAGGTAGAGGAGTATACTGCCTTGAAGTCCACTTGTTTGGCTCATAATTCTAATATTTCCCACGTGATGCAGAGGAGCTTTGTGCACTTGCAAACGGCTTTGGGGCGACTGGAGCTTGTACATAAGCTACCTCAGCTTCTTTCTCCTTCCTATGGGTGACCTTTCGACTTGATCCCTCAGTTATACGGCCATCATGTATAGCTCCCTCAATTCTTTCACCCATGGTAACCAAGCGAGAGAAGTTTTCACAATCTAATCCAATCATCCTGTTATAAAAGTCAATAGGAAGGGTGTTGATGAACAGCTCCACCATCTCTTTGTCATCAAGTGGGGGTTGAACTTGTGCGGCCAAGGTACGCCACCTTTGAGCAAAAGATCTAAAAGATTCATTTCTCTTTTTTTTCCGTGCGAGCCAGTATGCTTCGTGTCAGGGAGATCTCAATATTATACTTGTACCGCATCACAAATGCTTCCGCTACATCCTCCCACTTCTCCATTTTCTCAGGTTCGAGCAAAATATACCATTGTAACGCCATCCCAGTTAAACTCTCCTGAAAGATGCGAATCAGCAAAGGGACATTTTGAGCATAACGTCCCATCCTATTCAAATAATACTTCAAATGGATTCTAGAATCCCTAGTGCCATCGTACTTAGTGAACTCCGGAATTTTGAACTTGTCCGGGAAGTCCATCTTGGTGTATTGAGATAAATCTTCAACCATGCTAGCCTCATACCCTTGCAAGGCCCTAAGCTTCTCCTCCAGTTTAGCAAACCTCTTACTATTCTCCTCATCCATTCGGGCCGAGATGGCTTCCGAGATGGGGTCTAATTCCACCACCACAGGGGTTTGATGTGCCACTTCTTCAGTCAGCTTCTCTTTACTATTGGCATTACTTGCCTGCGGGGTTACAGGTGTGTTTTGATTAGAGGCGACAGCTGCCAAGCTAGACTTGATCTCGCTTGCAAATTGCGCGAATTGTGCAGCTAACTCAGTGATTTTGTTGTCAAGTGCGGTGATCTGGGCGTTTTGTTCCTCAGCATTCATTTCCGCAGATCTGGATCGAGTACAGATAGGCGAACGCTTCGAAGCCGTGACGATGGTACCTGTTTAATAAATGGGTAAACGTACATGAGCATGAGATGTAAAATGATGCCGGCCCATGACAATGATCTAATCGCCCTGTTTCGTTCATTCCATAAAAGAAAAGAGTCTCTGAACAATGTAACTAAAAATTAAAATTAAAATAAACTATCCCGACATCAGAACTAGGAAAATAAAATAACAAGACTCCTTAAATAGAAAAATAAAAATAAAATAAAATAAAATAAAATACAACTGAGCTAAACACCATTGTAAGAAAACAAAAATAAACTCAAGCAATTTTTTCTTTTTTCTTTTTTGCTCGATCTTTGTACAAACGGGGGAACAACTCTCTCATAACTGTCTAACTAGTCCTAGCCGACTTGGACGCACGCTCCTTGGCCTCCTTGAGCTCCCTTTTAAGGAACTTGATCTCCGCGCGATTAGTGGCCTTCGATGGTACATTAAGGATCTTCGGGCGCCACTCTTCAGGAATTTTGTGTTGGAGGATATACTCCATCGAGGCGTAGTATATCTTCTCTTTACCCTCTAACTCTTCCTCGGGCCAAATCAATTTTTGGGGACGACACATGTCCCACATTGATTGAAGTAGCATGATGGAGTTCTCGTGATCACGGCCTCCATTCGTGAAATCAGTCTTAAGTGGGGCTTCTTGCAGTGTCAATGGAAGTTGCTGCATGACTTGGTATTGTCGAGCAACCCTAGTTGGGTAATACTCGGTAGCGCCCGTTATTCCTAACAAAGGAATGGGCCCGATACCTCCACATGTGAGCCGAGCCTTGTGAACCCGGAGCCACCTAGTGTGCCATAGGAAATCTTCAGGGTCGGGATTTTTCATAAAGCCTAACCAATCGAAGTGGTGATAATCTGGTGCATGCTCTTTCTTTTCTTTAAATTTCAAAATGGGGTGATTAAGATCACCGATGTCATATATGGTCATTAAGTTGCCAAATCCCTTGAGGTGAGAGAGGAACCAAATTTGCAAAAGTTCAGGAGGAGCACGTAAAGCTTCTTTTCCATTTTCTTTAAAACGAGTGAGGGAAAGAAAAGTCTCTGTCAAAACAGCATTAACAAAACATTTTCCCATACACACCTCTTGAACAACACTTGCAATAGATGGGTCGATAGTATTCTTACCGTGAGGAAAAACCATAAGCCCGAAGAAGGCTAACACAAAAATCCACCTCATTTGGACTGACGGGGCATTTTGAAAAAGTCTATTCAAAAATGAAAATGGGCAAGCATTGCGATTGGCTTTCAAAACTTTCCTTACATCTTCTCCCTTGACCCTAAGAAAATCAGCTAAAACGGATACATGTTCTACTCCGATGGGTGGCCTAATCAATTCCGACACTAAAGGTTTCCCAATGATAGCGCTAAATTCCTCCAAGGTGGGGACAAGCTCATGTTCGCCAAAAATGAACGTGGAGGTCTCGGGGCACCAAGTGTGTGCTAATGCTCGAACAACACCATAATGGACTTCTATGTCTAATAAAGAGAGTAACCATCCCACGTTGGCTTGCACAAACTCACGACTAACATGGTCCAATCTACCCCACCAAGCACGCAACTCCTCCTTTGGGACAGGAATAATACGAAGCTCAGGTCCCCCCATTGCATACAACCTAAAACTTGTAAACAACCTAATTGTCATGGACTGGTTGAAAAATAATGAATGTAAATAAATGGCAAGTGTGAGAGCTTCAGAAGACTTACTTCACCCAATAAAAATTAAAGTCAATCACATAGACATGCGCATGATACGTGGGTCGATTTCTACTCTAGATGGCTCAAATGAAGCTACGGGATTATCGGATGAACCAGCGGTCGTGGTTAGGTCGGGGTTCCCATGACTCCGGCTTTGTCAAAGAGTCGACCCATGTTGCGCGGTTGCAACCGGGATGGAAGCTCTCGATGTCAGAAGAATTTCGGAATTGAGATGGGCGACTCGTACTACATGGTGGTAGTCGGAGTAGTATCCATCTCAACACCATCCTAAGTGATCTTATGCGGCCCAGATCCGGCGGCAGGTTGTGTGTGCTAAAGTGTAGTGCCATGTAAGGAAGACATGCACAACAGTTTATATAGCAAACAACACTTCAAAAATTTTAACCATACAATCATTCATCCCCATTCACCAACCTACAAAACAAAGTGTTAGCAAAAACTCCACCCCTTATTACTCCAATCCTGCACCAACATTTAACACGAGGTTAGTGGACTTACCTCACATTCACGAATGCGCTGCCAAATAAACACATTAGATAACACACAATCAAGCTAATTAGGCCTAACTCCTCTAAGGTTTAGAACCAGTCCCCAGTGGAGTCGCCAAGCTGTCGCAACCTAAATTTTTCGAAAATATAGGGCTTAAGGGTATTGTTAATTTTGGGCCGACGGGCCTTCATTAACTCGGGCTCTCCCAAGCTCATACCCCGCGCAACGTGGGATATCGTGAAAGTCTTCTAATAAGGAGTCGCCACTAGCCTATTGGGGTCGGCTATAAACCAAGCGAGGTATGGGAACGTGCCTCACTTTCTACGCAATCCGAGAATTTAGGGTCGGGGACTTGATTACGTTAGTCACGCGACTAACGCCCTTTCGGTACCTAACTCGATTGTGTATTAATGAGATCATGACAATATATTCGAGAATTCTAAGGTCTGCCCTAACCGTTCTGAGGTAAGGAAATAACGTCCAAAAATCATGACTAAACAAGGCACGGGAATATAACATGAAATAAAAACCTATTGTAGAGCCCTAAAGGCTTATTCAATTTTGATCTTTTTTTTCTTTTTTTAAGGCTTTTCTGAACTTTTGCAATTTCTTTTTTGATTTTTTCTGAATTTTTTTGAATTTTTATGTTTTTTAATATTTTAATATTTTTTCGAATTTTCTGAAATTAAACAAAACAAGTTTTTAAGATTTTTGAAATTTTTTGGCTTTTCTGGAATTTAAAAAAACATTTATTAATGTTTTTTTTGGAATTTTCTAAATTTTTCTTCTTTTTTTTTTGGAATTTTGAAAATATTTGATTTTTTTATTTATTAAAAGAGTAATTCGGACCGGGTCGGGAAACCCGACCCTACTAAACCGACCCGGACCCTATCGGTCCGGGCTGGGCTAAAAACAAATCGGGCCAGCCCTATGCCCACTCAAAAAATAACCAAGATGGCCCACGAAAATGCTTCTCTCAAAATAAGCCCACATCCAATTTCTAATCTTATCCCAGCAATCTGTCACGATGGCCCATGATGCACAAGTCCACTGACCAGCCGAAAATTAGAAAGCCACAGCCCATTTCCCTTTCTTTCCATTTTCCTGTTTTTAGCTTTTTTTTTTTGTTTTTATTTTTTGTTTTTATTTTTGTTTTTATTTTTGTTTTTCTTTAATCCTTTTTTTCTTTATTCTTTCCTGGCCTCCTTCTTCTTCACGCCTGCATGCCTCCCCATGCACGCCCGACGTCCCTCACCTGCATTTTTTCCTCCTCTTTTTGTTTTGATTCGAAAGACCTTCGATTCCAACCGAAACCACCATGGTTCCTCTCTCCTCACCGAGACACCGCCCTTTTGTCAGCCACTCACCCCGTCGACATCGGCCGCCACCGGCCATAAACTCCGGCGGCCACTAATACCCTAACCGGGACCGCGAAACCCTCACCAATTCGACGATACACGGGTTTTTTCATACAAATCATCATGGAACATCGAATATGAACGAATACGGAATGATTCTATAGATAAAAGGGCATGAAAACAGATCGGTTTTCAACTGAAATTACGGACACACTTCAGCTTTCTCTAAAGCATTTCATCAAACATTTGGCGGGCATGAGTAAAACGAAGGGTTTCCGGTTCGAACCGAACTTAGACCAGGACTAGGCTTCCAGATAGACATGGCAGCATGCAGAGGAACCTTAATGGAGGGACAACAGGGGCCGCGGCTCGCGTGAGCCGGGCGGCCGCGAGCTCCGGCCTGGTGTGCGCGAATAAGGTAAAAACAGAACACAAAGAAGGGCCTACCGGGTATAGTTGGAGGGCGCCGACTGAAGGGCCGTCGGACTGAGCTCGCGCACGGCTGAGGGTGTCGGCTAAAGCTCTCTTGCTCTTCTTCAGTCACGCCTCGCTCGGACTGTCTCCCGCTCTTTCGCCGAAGCCAAGATCCCGTCCAAAATTCTTGACGCTCTCTCCCAAACGACACCTCCTTCAGCTCTTGCTCCCCTTCCCCGGATCCTTCTCTGAAGAACCCCTCTCGAGCAGTTCACTCTCTCTCTCTTGGTCTCTCGGAGTCCTCTCGCAGTCCTCTCCGATCTGTTTTTTTTCACAACCCGCCTCCTTTCACTTGGCTCTCTCTTTTCTGTCTGTCTCTCTCAGATCTCCAACTCAGGCTCTCGTTTTCTTCTCTCTGCTCGCCGGTTTTTCTTTTCTCTTTTTCAGATCTCCTACTCCCAGTTTGTTTTCCCGTCCCTCGGCTGTCGCTCTCCTTCCCTTCCTGCGTGCCTCTGTGTTCCTGGAGAATGAAGAGGCCAAAGAATAACATGGGTTGGGAAAGAAAGAAAAGTGGGCTGGGCTGAGCCAGCCCACTTGAAATTTTTTTTTTTTTTTTCGAAATTTTTTTTCGAATTTTTTATCTTTTCTATGAATTAATATATATATATATATATATATTTATACATGCAAAATAAATGGGCATTTAAAACAAAAATAAACAAAAATTCGGGTGTCAACAGTCTGATAATGTGTATTGTCTTGACAATCCTCGTACAACTTATTCTGTTGTCCTTAACTATCGTGACATAACACAATCTTTATCATAGACAATCATAATGTATTGATAAGTCTTTGAGTTTGATGATATTCAAAACAAAGTCTAATGAATTGGTCCAAGAATATTACTTGAAAATTCTTTTATCAAAATTATTAAACACTTATGGAAATGTTTTGTCAATTTTCAAAACATATTGAGAAATTGCCTCAACAATCTCCCCTTTTTATGATGACAACCGCAGAACTTAACAAAAAATTTTGAAAAGATTTAGAAATCAAATAGCTCTATTAAAAGCAAGATTTTAGATTAGGCAGAATACGAATTCTATAAGAAACTTAGCTGATATAGTAAAGATGAGCACAAATTTTCTCACAAAATATCAAATTAATATGAGTGAATAAGATTTATAAAGAAATTCTTTACTCTGATTGAGGAAGTTTAGGATAAGAATAAATTTAAGAAAACTTCATATTTCTATATAGCTCCCCCTGAGCAGGATCACAAAAGATCTTCATCTGTATTCAATGTTCTGCTTTTCTTGCATTTTCTCCCCCTTTTTGTCAGCATCAAAAAAATTGATAAAAATAGAAGGAATATCACATGGAGAATATATAACTCAACTTAATTTCACATACTATTTTCAAAATATGTTTGGCATGAAACTCAATTTTCAGAAACAATCATCTTATATTAGCATCAAAAGATATGCAATATAATTCTTGTTGTTGAAGAATATATTGCAAGTAGTGCGGATGTAATATATAAATTTCACTACCTTTTTGTCATAATAAAACAATAATGGAAATATGAGATTTATAATGACAAAAAGTAAGGGAAATAAACGATATAGTAACCAGATCATGTAGAACTTAGTAGGTTCTAACATCCATTACCTTTTTCTTCCATGATAATCAAGAGTGGGTAGAAAATTAAGTCTTCATCCAAATATTCTCACACTTGATTTATGATCCCCCTTAATTTGATGCCTTTTTGGGATGATCATAATTCTCTCATTTTCATTTGCATCTACTTATCTCCCCCTATCATCATGACATTTATTGCGATTTGTGCATGTTGAAACAATTTTTTTTTTTCAATTGTTTTCTCCAATCAAGCTCGTCTCAAATTCAATTTGCATAAATTCAACAAACGTTTTGCACAAATTTGTTGTATCTCGCATAAAATCTCTTACCCTATCTTTTGAGTAAATAATTGAATAGCATAGATAAAATAATATATATTTAAATCATAAGCTACTCAACCTTTTTTACGATGCATTAGGGGCTTGCTCAATATATTTTGAGATACCTTCAATAATATGCAAGATTTTTACATACAAAAGAGAATTTTAGATTTTTTGTTCATGTGAAAATGATGCAAAATCTTCGCGAATTTTTGGATGAAACTTTCTAAACTTCCTATGGAAAGCTTCTTTTGTTACCGGCAAACACTTATGAGAGAAATAATAACTTTGTAAAAATAAGTGGAATATTACATACATACCTTCCTTTGATTTGTGGATGAATCTTGCCAATTATGAGATGCACCTCTAAGATATAGCAAGCGTATCCAAATATATAAAAGGATGCAATAATATATTTCAAGATTGAAAAGATTTTACATGCAGCATAAATCTCAAAGGCATATAGATATCGATATAATACTAACATGTATTTGGCAAAATAAATGTAGATGATATGAGCATTAAATCTTGCAAGATCTTATAAATATGGCAAGAAATATTACCAACTCATATCCCAATATGCATGTGTAGATGATACCTTCCCTTAAAAAAAGATTCTCATTCAAGATCCTTTTTTGATTGCATCAAGATATGTGCAAATTCGCAATCAAGCTTCATTTGCACAAGTTTTTGTAATAAATTATTTCCTTTCTTGTATCCAAGTATGTGGATCCTTTCCTTTGGTTAGATGCAAAATAGGAAAACTTCATAAAATCTCCAAAGATTCTTTCCATAATAGCATATAAAGAAAGATCAACACTAGCATAATCAAATAACATTTCTTTCTCAGAATTGGAATTTGCAATTAGACATATGTTAGCGTATTCTTTGTTGCTATCCTCGCACTCGATGTCGCTCCACGTTTCAACCTTCAAAACTTGCTCTGTCTTCTTATACTTATTCTTTCTTTTCTTCAGAAGAGGGCAATTTGGCTTGATGTGCCCTCACTTCTTGCATTCAAAGCATACTTCCTCTCGGGTTTCCTCTATTTCACTAAAGTTTTTTTTTTGCTCAGATGATCTGAATGACTTCTTTCCTTTGAATTTCTTTCCTTTTCTAGCCATCTTTCGAAATTTCTTTAGCATAAGAATTATTTCTTCATCGTCTTCTTCATCATCTTCAAAATCTGAAACATCATAATCAATATTAGTCTTTAAAGCAATCAATTTCTTACCTTTGAAATCTTCTCATTTAGTTGTTCCACTTCATATGACTGAAGCATTCCCACGAGTTCATCTATAGATAGGGGTGAAATCCTCTATGTCTTATGAACAATGATCTTGTTGTTATTCCATTCCTTTGACAGCCCTCAATATATTTTGTTTACTTTCATAGGATTTGACACTAGTTGTCCCTGATAAGCTAGCCCATTGACAATATCAGTGGATCTACTGAACATGTCAATCATAGATTCTTCTGGCTTCATTTTGAAGGCTTCATATTGTTAGAGAAAAATGTTATCTTCGTCTCCTTAACTTGATCAGTTCTTTCATATGTTACATGTAACTTGTCCCAAATTTCCTTCGTTCTTTCACATGAAGAAATGCGACTATATTTTGAAGGAGACAATACACAATACAAGGAATAAGCAGCCTTGGTATCTAATGCTTCTCTTTTGAGTTTGTCTACATCAGATATAGCTTCATATTCTAGCTTATTGCCATCTCCATCTTTTCGCGATGAAACTGCTAAAGGTCTTATTCATCTTTGTACTATATCCTACTCTAAGGGATCCTTGGATCTGATGAATGCCTTCATCTCGTTTTTCGAGATGTTTTAGTCTTTTCCGTCAAAGTATGGATGCCTTATATCACTCTATCCTTCCATGAGTCCTGAAGCAATATTGCTAGCCATGATAGATCATTAGTTCAAAAGTTATAAACACTTTAGAAATAAAGAACAACGAAACTCTAATACCAATTGTTATGGCTAATATGATCACTTAGAGGGGAGTGAATATGTGATATTACGGAATTTAAAGAAATTTAAAATCAATATCGCAATAAAATAACTTCTGATGACAGAATGTGTAGTGTTCAAATCTTACCAATATGCAAGTATTTATATCTAATATAATAAAGAGAGTAAGTAATAGAAAATTGCATATAGATATTTATAGTGGTTCTGCTTTGACAAGCCTACATCCACTCTCCCACGCTAACGGCTTGTTGACTAGATTCCACTATTCGAACCAATTAGAGGTTACAAGATCTAAGTAATCATCAACTCAAGCTCGTGTGCTCAACTCCTCACACTCTCTCAACCTTTAAGTGATTATGCGGTATAACTCATAAAGATGAATGTATTTGATCGAAAAATGATATTTAGACTTTGAAATTATAAGCTTTGATTCTTGTAGCGTTCACCAACCACTCTTCTGCTTCAAGACCTCCTTATATACTTCTCCCTTGTCCAAGCTAACCATTGGACATAATCTCTAGAAGATTATCCAGCTAATCTACCCATTGGCCTAGATCTCACCCAAAAGATCTTATTGCATCCGAGTTACCAAAAATAAAGCTTCCCTAAGATACTGCCACCCATACAACAGTTTCAGTTTTCATAAGCCGAGCACTCCAATATGGAAATAAATTGCATTTATTTAGATGTTCAAAGAACTCCAAATCTCTAAGAGATATTATGGAAAAATTTCCTTTGAAACTCCTTATATAAAAGGCAAGAAATCCCATCAATCTCAACTAGCCATTACACGAGCATATCAGCTACTTTCTAGCCATTAGACATATCATATATGGAAGGAATCAATTCAGCTTTGACCAAGGTTTTGATTGATGACGTCTGATGGCATGACATCAAACTTTCCACTGATTGCAAAGATCTAGGATCTTCTCATAACGTCTAATGATATGTATTGTCTTGACAATCCTCGTATAACTTATTCTGTTGTTATTAACTATCATGATATAACACAATCTTAATCATAGACAATCATATTGTATTAATAAGTCTTTGAGTCCGATGACTTCCAGAACAAAGTCTGATGAGTTGCTCTAAGAATATCACCTGGAAATTATTTCATCAAAATCATTAAACACTTATAGAAAGGCTTTGTCAATCTTCAAAACATATTGAGAAATTTCCTCAACAATTTAATCGGTCCGATCATCCTTCAATAATCCATGTTGGCTTTTGAAAAATTGTTGTCCTAACTTACCTTCACGTGTTCTTCGATTTTTATAAAATCATATGTTTATAATCTAAAGTCAGTGCCTCATGAAAAATGTTCACCACATCTTGATCTATTTGGTGTAAAATTTTCATCTAAAAAAAAGCTCATTTGTTAGGCACGATCGTCCTCCAATTGAACGTGTTTGTGTAAAAAAAAAAAACAGTTTCCCATAATGACCTTTGTGTTCTTTGATTTTTAGAAAAGCCTAGGTTTGAAATCTAATGATAATGCCTTATGAAAAATGTTTCTAACATTTCAATCTTTATTGTAAAATGTTTTTTGGAAAATAAAATGTTTCTTTACTATTTTTAGTGGACAACACAATTTTTCAATCGTGTGCTGACTTCTCTTTTCCATAATAGACATTCAATCATTCTCTAATTTTTACAAAATTTTATGATGGAAAAATTTCTAAATATTTTCTTCAAGAAAGTTGTAAATGACATTTCAAATTTTGTTTTGACATTAATTTCATCAAATTTGAAACTCATTAAGATGTCTAGATGGACTTGATCGCAATGCATTAGTCAATTTGCACTCGGGTTCTTCTTGGATACCTGAATATGTTTTTATAATTTCGATGAAGTTAATGTCCTTTCTTGAAAATCCTTAAAACACAAATATTCAAGATAATGATCTTAACTTTCATTTGACACTAATTTATCGAAATTGATACATGTTTGGTCATTTAAAGAACCTGTTTAGTGTGCTTGACAACTTCGCGCCTAGGTTTTGGAATTTATTTCCCAAGAATGTCCAATGTTGTTTCAAAATTTCAATCAAATTGAGGTCTTTTCTTTCAAAACTTACCAAATATGTAAGTTGGAGTTGATGTCTTGAAATTTTTTTAATGCTAATTTTGTTAAGTTTGAAGTTCATTTGATCATCCTTGAAATCCGATTAGTGTGCTTGCTTAATTAGCACCTGAACCTCAAAGTTTATCTTCTTGGGATCTTCAAGTGTATTTTATAATAAAATCCTAAAGTCTTAGACACAGATATCTAACAACAAACATAAAAAGACGGCATTCTCCCATTAGTCAATCTAAAGAACCTCATCACTTCCTTCTTTCTTCTTTAATCGCTTTATATGATTCATGAACTTTGCACTCTTCGAAACTGAAACTCTAGGTACATCATTCACTTGTGTACATATTCTCATTGTCTTATCTTTGGGAGGATCCATTCTTTTCTTTTGAGCTTCGCATGTTTTTGTGTTACCTATTATTGAACTTTTTGTAATTAGTGTTGGCATTGTGGCAAAAAGTTGCAAATTCTCAAGATCATTTGGTTGAGGTGGACCTTATGTTGAAATTTTCTTTGGTGCTTGTTTTCGAGTTGCATTTGTTTTGGAGCTATCATTGGTTGCTACACCTTCGATTGTGCTCGAGTTACCATTGGTCAGTTTATTAATTATTATATTGGCTTTTTTTTGTAAATACAGCTAATTCTTAACTTGGTCCTCCTTGAGATATCAACACCTTTGAACTTCTCTCAAGCTACAACCATATAAACTTCATTAATTACATGTTAATCAAATTGAATACATTAAATGCATAACAACTAAAAAACTAACATTCAAAACTGTAATGCCCGTATTCATGTTTGTAAATAACCCATGGTCATATTCTCTCATCCTTCTCTTAATTGTACCATGTGTATGTTGTGGTGTAAAACTTTTAGAAATTGAAACCTCTTCATTTTTTTCTTTTTCTAACATGCAAAATGACATAACATTATGAATTTATTGTGCTAAGAAGTACATGCAACAATAATAACTATAACAAGCATCTTATTTACTATTGGACTTAATTGGCCTTGTAGTTGATTTTATATTGTTTTCTGTGTTGCCCAAACATGCCCCTGCATCATTGGGCTATGTTGTCACTTGTTGCTGCTGCTATTGTTGCTTCTTAGTTGGACAATTAGTCTTGTTGTGCCATCTTCTGGACAATTAGCCTTGTTGTGCCATCTTCTATGGCAATGTAAATATTGAACCATTCCACCAACCTTGCTCATTGTGTTACTACTACTTTCAATTTCCTACATTCTTCTTTTCTTTTTAAGCATGCCAACTTGCTTCTTTAGTGGTAGAGGCTCTAGGGGTTGATAGTTTGTTTTATCCTAAAACTTGCTACTCCTCAAAGGTTGCAGCATGAATTGGTATACAGCAAGATAGTTGCTTTTCTTATAATAGTCTTCTACATAATCCTTTAGATTGAGTAGCTTTAATTGGATGGCACAAATTGAATGCGAGCAAGATATTTTAGTCAACTGCCATGCTCGATAAGAACATTTTTTTCTCTCTAAATGAACAACATATTTTTCACCATCATTCATGATCTCAAATCGATCGTCCTCATTCCAAATTGGATGACAAAACCTACAGTAGCAATGTTGTCTTCCAATTTTTTTTTACAATATTAGGCCTACATTGTCTAGGCCACTTCAAACATTCATCTCTTTGTTTTTGCAGTTTCGTCATCACCATAACTCTAATATCTTCAAGTATACTAATAATTGATTTGCACTTAGCTTCTATAATCCTATCATCAAAAGCCTCGCAAAGGTTGTTGTCAACGTTATCGCACTTGAATTTTTCACTGAAGAAAGCTCTATACTAATGCCTTTCCTTAGTTTAGAACAATGCTTCACAAGTTTCAATTAACAAGGCATATAAAGCTTTTTAGTGAATTCTGAAGTCTACCATATTTGAGCTCTTTGCAATCAACCAAAACTGCTTCTGTAGTTAATCATCTCTATACTTTTTCGCCCAATTTGCATATATTGCATAAGCTTAGATATAGTTAGAACAAGTCCCTGCAAAACCAATAAACATTTGTAAGTTACCTGAATAATATAGCAACACAGAATGATATTAGTAAAACCAGCAAATATTGTCACTACCTTTTGTTGATTGCTCGTAAATGTCTAACCTCTTCCATAAGTTATTCCAAGATTAGCCATCGAATTTTTCAAAAACTAGGACCAATTGTCCTTGTTTTCTATCTTTACCACAACCTAAGTTATTGGAAACATTTGGTTGCTTATATCTCTCCCAGTGGTAGTTAATAACTTTCCCTTGCATAACTCTTTTAAAAAACACTCATCTAACCCGATCACTTTTCTATAACTAGCTAAAAATCGCTTTTTACATGCATCAAAGTATGTATACATCCAACCAAACTATGTTGCATGATTAAGTAAGAGTCTCTCTCCACAACCTCTATATGAATTTTACTAGGTAGATTTTGAAGTCCACATTCTCTAGCATAGTCTCAAATCTTTTCTTATTATTTCTTATAAACACCCATCAACGTACTTATCATATTGTACGTAGCCCTTTTATACTGATTGTGAGAAACATTAACATCTACCTATTCTTTCACTTGCTATTTCAATTGAGGATTTTTTATGTTTGCCATTGCTTTGATGATGTTGAATAAGTGCTTGGCAAACCATACACTAGTCACTCCTTTATTCTTAAACACAATACCACAAGTATGTTCCTCTATAGTGACCAGATATAGAATGAGTCATTCTTCTTACTCAATGCATCATATATTCTATATGGACAACTGTCTTATGCACTTCATTGTTGAGTAATTGAGTTCCTGACAATAGCATCTCTGAATTGCTTGGCATCATCAAATGTTATTGATGCATAAAATGCAAGATTTGTACAAGTTGAATCATAATAAGAATACTGACTTCTCCTTATATACTACGCTATACCATCTTCACCATCATCCTCTAGGTGGCTGCCGTCATCACGATCACTTCCCCTATAAACAAAATCATTACCATTAGCTACAAGAGCTTCTGCATCCCTATTTATTGCAATGCCTTCATTCACTAGCGCAAATAGTGTTTTTCTCTTTTTTTGGAATACCTTAACATCTTCCTTTGTTTGTGCAATATCCTCAGCGTTAACATCACTTGCGTAAATGGTATGCACAAGTGTTTTATCATCTTCGTTGCTGGATAATGTAATCTCCTAAGAGGCTATGGTTGTTCTAGTCGATTCTTTAACTAATGTATCTTCACTATTAGATATGCCTCTAGTATCCTCAAGTTATTGAAATATCTCTAACATAGTTTGTGTATGTAAATCTACAATGTCTTCTACTCTTATATATTTTTCTAAAACAGCTCCATCACTATCCTAGGTTTTAATAGTAGCTTCCAACACTACTTACTCATCTCCATTGCCATTATGTTCAACATACACATAAATGTTACGACCATAAAGAAAATGGTAAATAAGATCTCTTACCCCACTATCATCGTGCATATATCTTAAAATATCTTTAAGAGACTTACCAAGTACCTAGTAATGTAATTTCCCTATTTTGCATCTCAATTAGCCGATTATATCATTTCTAAATTCTATAAATAATGGTCTATACTAACAAGGACAACACCAACTTGCCCGCCAATGTATTCTTTCTCTTCCCCAATAATCATAAACTCTCCACTGTAACAAATTTTAATGAGCATAGTGGTATCGCCCATGTTAACATTACACCAAATATAATAAAATTTATTTCTACATTAGAATACCACAACACAAATAGACAATAATACCAATAAATCCCCACAACTCAAGTAAATAAATAATATTATAATATAAATCTGTCACGCCCCGACTCTCGAGTTTGCGGCAACCCTTTCCCTTGGTTGATAGAAAGCGACGTTCTAGGACCCGTCAACAACCATTCATTTTAATTTTTTATTATGCACAAGCAGAAGACGAATCATCCCTAGTCCAAACAGACAATCAAACAATCAAATAAGGATAGAGGGATGAACAGCAATAACAACAACAACTACTCATTTATTTATTCTTACTAGATTAACTAACAGAGGATCATTTTCTGATTTACAAGCTCGACAAAAAAGGCCGATCCATCCTCTAAGCCAAACCAAAAAGAAACTAGGGTAGGTTAATCCAGCTATACAAAATGAACCATCGGGTTCAGCACCATGGTCACTCGGACCCATCGCTGGAGGAGCGGAGTCAGGATTCTCTACTGCGGGTGCGTCATCTAGGGGCTTGAAAGTGGTTATACAATAACCAGTGAGATAAAATCTCAGCGAGTTCTTCCCCTAAACCTCGGTTAGTACATCAACTCAACCCGGGGTATCTCTCTAGAACCACCTCACTCAACCCAACAACAAACAACCAAGAACAGCAATCAAACAACAACCAGGGTCAACCAATAATCAATATTTGGTTCGTATGCAACTCATTAGATGATACAATTCATCAATCACATGTAAGTTGCGTCACAAGCGATCTCACCTGGCCATTACTATACCCTGCACGACTGTCAACTCATGCGTGCGTGCCATAAATAATGTGATCATCACGACATTAATAGCATGCAAATAATCAGAGCATTGCACATAGCTTTCTTATGTCGCACATCCACATATGCTCCAATTATTACGACCCCTCCCCTTTGGGTCACGGCACAACCTTATGATTAGCGATTATTGGCCGAGCCAGCTTTGTCTTTTTTACCTCGAGGCACGGTGACGACAAGGGTTCACTCCCAAGACGGCATTCCCGAAGGAACATAGGACCCACTCACTACCGCAGTCCCACATAGTAACCCCTCCTTGTCAAACAACCGACCGAAGTCAAGACAACCAAACGGCCACGGCACAACCCCATAAGGATTGGCAGTCTTCCAACAATGTCGAGTCTCAATTTAATGTGATCATGCAACACATCAAGCAATCCATTTATATATTTGCTCTGTCGTGAATGCAATATCGTCCATGCTCATGCGACATGCCATTTCAAATAACCCATGCAATATGTCATGCGATATCAATCAACAATTCCAAAATTCAATTCCAACCGGCATTTGATCACGCATTTCATCATTATTCACGAATATAATTAACAACCGGCACTTTAATAAATCACAACAATCAAGAGCACATCCAATTAAGACTAAAATTAGCTTCTGTATGAACAAGTCAAGTGAATGTAAATTATGAACAAAAATTTCAGAATTCAATTATTAATAAATTAAACTCAGAAATTGAACAAAACATTAATTAAAATAATCAATCAATCAATTAAGCTAAACATGCTTAATTAAACCATAAAACACAATTAAGCACATAAACCATCATTTAAGCACCAATTAAGCAAGATTAAGTTAAGCTAATCTTAACTATCTATCTAACCACCTATCTTAGGGCTAATACAACTTAATTAAACCCCTTAGACCAAAATTACCATTAACTAAACCAACCATAAGCAAGTTTAGGCACTAACAAAGGATTAGGGGCTAAACTCACCCGTTATGAGGGCCGGTGACACGGACGCAGCGGCGATGACGAAGGCGACACCCAGGGACCTCTACCACAGCGATCCAATGCGATCCCGAGGTCAAAACAGCAACAACAAACTCGGACTCCCCCTACAACTCTGAAAAACTGCACTGCTTGAAGAGGAAAAGGGCCGACCAAAGCTAAAATAGGCTGGCTGGAGCTCCGGTGAGTGGTTGGCTGGCGACTGGCAGCACCTGGGGGTCGGAGGGGAACTGTTGGTGGCTGGGATGGGCGGTGGTTGGGTTGGAAAACAAGGAAAATAGTTGAAAAGAGCGCTGCTGGGTGGAACCGTGCTACAATAGGCGGTTAGAGAATAGCCGGTTTCTGGCCTGTCAATTGGTCAGCCGGTAGCTCTGACCGGCGAACGGCCACCGTGAACAATACGGATTCTCTCTCCTGAGCATGGTGGTGGGTGGCACGGGCGGTGATTCGCACGGGAAGGCCACGAACAACTTGGTTTTTCGGAGGAAGGTTAGAAAGAAAAACAAAAAGAAGGAATTGAAACAAGGAAAAGAAGTGTGTGGTTTTTGGAGAGGATGAAGGGGAGAGAGAGAGTGAAGTGAAGGCTGAAGTCAAGCCTCATCAAGGCCATTAATGGCTTGCCCCTATTCCCCAAGCAAATGACATCATCTTCTCTCTTTTCTTTTGTCATTTCTTCAAAATATTTAGGGGTAAAATGATCATTTCCACCTTGCACATTTCCCAAATTACCCTTGGGCTGAAAATGAAGGGTGGGCCTAAGAAACGAGCTAGAAAATGTATAGGAACATACTCGGGAATTTGTTGGGATCGAAATGGCTCAAGGTTAGGCAACGGGCTCAGAAGGGTAAATGGTCGGTTTGGTCCAAATGGCTCACTTACTTATCTCGGGTCTACCACCTTGGGTGTGAGGCCCACACTAGTCTTACCCGGCCCACATCCTCATAGGCTCGTTTCTTTGGTCCGAAAATCCCTTTTCCAAATACTTGGCTCAACTGACACTATCGACTGTCGAAGAAACATCGTCCAAAAGTCCATCCCGAACATTCCCAAAAATTCAAAGTCCAATACTAAATTATCATGCCTTATCAATTTCGCTCGAATGCCACTTTGGTATAACTTAGACTGACAGGTGACTTCATGGATTCACACGTAACCGACTCATACCAAATCACGTTCAAAACTTCTCGACACATGGACGTCATTGACTACATGAAATTGCGAAAGATAGATTCTTATTTCAAAGTACGCGATTACCAAGGATCAATATAGGGTTGTTCACGGGCTCGATAATAGTAAACGAAATCACCCGTCGTCCCATTATGTTCTGTCCGTGAATCGACTTCTAGTTGTCCTTGAAATCAGCCTGCATAACTACAGGATCGTCCTTACGCAAGTCTCACGGTCGAGTCGTTTTCCCAAGTCAAGTTCTTTAGTCACACGAATTCTGCCCTCATTAGCCTTTCCCCCCAAGGTCAGTACCTTGGGAGTGATCAGTTCCGAGTTAGATCAACCAACAATGTATTAACGAAATTCATGTTCATTCATCCCTCAAAGGACTTGAATTTTAGGACGTCACAAAATCAGTCCTCACAACTTAAGCAAATAAAAAAAGATTAAATCAGTTTCCACAACCATAATAAACAATAATTTCAGTGTCGGCCAATGGACACCAATTGACAAAATGTATGCACGAATGAACTAAAGAGCTCACCTTTACACTACCCAAACTAGGGGTGTGCATGGTCCGGGTGGGCGGTTCTCACCCTAGAACCGGAACCGCCCGCTAAGGACCGGTTCCAAAATTTGGATCCGGAACCACCCGTTGGTTCCATGGATCCACCCGAGAACCGACCACCGGTCCGGTCCGGCTCCCGGGTGGATCCATGGAACCGGCCTCATAAACGATTACGCCTACTCAATATGCATTAATGAACCGGTTTTTTTACTTTTGTTGTACTCTTCAAGACTTCGACAATAAGAATTGCAAGGGCTATTTGGCAAATAGGAAATTAGGGCTCCAAATAGAACAATAAGAATTCTAAACATGGGGCTTCAAAATTTTAATTTTTTCAACCAAAAAAATTTTTTTTATAATAAAAATTAATATATATTATTATTATAATACCGGTCCGGTCCGGGTGGGCGGCGGGCGGATCCGCCCATGGAACCGGAACCGGACCAGACCCACCGGTTCCACAAATTGGAACCGGGAACCGGACTGTCCCTTTAGGAACCACCGGTTCCGGACCGGTCCGGTCCGGCCGGCAGGCCCGGCGGATCCCTGGTTCTTTTGCACACCCCTAACCCAAACCCCTAATATTTGTCCTCCAATATCTCGCCTTTTTCCCACACTTTGACTCTGTTGAACAACACTAAATTCACTCAAATTGTCAGTTAGTCAATACAAAACAACAAAAATCACTAACATTTATTCTTTGTCAATAACGATTTGTCATGACAAACCTTGACTCCCTCTAGCGAGCAAGAAGGGGTCAAGTATGACAATCAATATTAAACTCGAAACCCTAATTCATAATTTCAGAGAGAAATCGCAAAGGGGTTTTCGGCATACGTCAATGAAGTGGCGAGTCAATGAAGATCTGGTTTTGGATAGAGAGTTTGAAATTGAAGAGAGAGAGGTCGAAGACCTTGTCCAAAATGAGAAGAGAAACGACGTTGTTTCTCTTGAGAGAGAGAGAGACGTATGAAACGACATTGTTTCAAGCAAGAGAAACGACATTGTTTCTGTTACAGAGGAACTCAGTGTATTTTTCTAAAAATCCACATCAAAATAGAAAATTATAAAAAATATATGAAAAATCATTAAAAAAATCCACGTTGGAATAGAAAATTATTAACAAAATATATGGAAAATATTTTAAAAATCCACATAGGATGTTTATCAAGAAATGGCACTTAAGTGGGCGATTTTACTTTAATTTGACATTCAAGTGAGCGAAAATAAAGTTTTGACACTTAACTAAGCACCATACGAAAATATTAGCACTTGTATAGTACTTACCACTGACCCTTCATGAGTTTAACTTAATACAAGTGAAGTAAAGAACGTATAAATCTTTTTGGGTAAGTCTTAAGAGATGATTCCTTGTGAGCTAATTCATTGTTATTATTTATTTTTTTGGTGGTAAATCCTGGATTCAACTAAGCTAAGTAAAACCTTTTTTTATCTTTTCTATTATTTGCTTTAAATGTGATGTCTTAACTAAGCTATTAAACCTATGTCTAGGTGACATTGCACCATTCTTATATCCCTAGAGTTATTTAATCTAAAGACTAAGTGTAGAATTAAATGTAAGCCCAAGATTTAAAGCCTAATTCTGTTACTAGTCCTAAAGAAGAAGACTAATACTAAGCTCTAGTCTCCCTTAAATTTGCCTCTAATGATTCATCTTTCTTCACTATTTCACCATATCCATTTCATGCATTCATCTCCAAGGAAGCATTATAAGCATGTTCATACAATGGGGAACAATCACCAAATGCATTCATTCAAATCATGGAGTCCATACGGTCAACGATCGGATTTTGAGGGAAATTGATCATATCATCAATGTACTTGAATCTACCTCAAATTAAAGATATCTGAGGTGTTTAAGTTTGACCAAGTAGGGACCAACTTCCGCTAAACAAAATTCACAAAGCGGTAAGTTGCCATACTTAGTATTCATCAATTAGACTGTCCCGCACCTAACTACTTGCGTTCAATGCAAATTGGCAATGTTCAAATAAAATTCCAATCCTGGTTACATGTATTCACAAATCATGGACCATTCAGTCAATCAATCTTGAAGTCCATCGAGCGCACAATGACGTAGGACAAGTATACCGTGCCATGAAAATCAAGCATACTTAGCCATCGCCTAGGGCCGACTTCTCAATTTGGACCCTAATCTACACCATCAAACTTTAAAGCCTTTAGGTCCACTGAATGATTTCAGATTTGAATGATTCTTACACGGATCAAATGCTTTTATACGAGTAGTCCACACTGCCTTGCAAAGGTCAGTTGCAGCATAATTGATTGTAAAGGCCCATTAATGCAAAACCCTTCATTGTAATGGGCTTTCCAATCTGCTTCAAATTTTATGGGATCTTTATGTGCAAAGGCCCATTTGCCATATACTCATGATATTATTAAGAATGATTAATACCATGAAAAATCCCAAAGTGATACACTTATAATAAATTTATTATAAATAATTCTTTACCCATAAAAAACCTCAAACTAATATGCTTGTAATGAATTTATCTTTTGTTAGTTTCTATTAAATTTTACTATCAAATTGCTGGATTTGATGATACGTAATAGCTTATGGGTGTATTAATTTGGAGTTTTACTCCACATTTGTTACAAGTGTACAAGTTTTATGATTTTTCATGGTACTAATCCAATTTAATGAAAATTAACAGATGGCAAATTTATCATAAAAATATTAATTTTGAGTTTTTGTTAATCAACAAATTATTTTTAATTAAAATTTATTACGTATATGTCGGTTTTGGATTTTTGGCGGTCAAAAAATTATTTTGGTATAAATTTATCATATATATATTAGTTGAGGTGGTTTTACATGATATTTACCCTATTAAGAAATGAAAATTGATTGTTTTTGGTAAAAAAGAAGAAGAAGAAGAAAAAGAAAACTTTCCATTTGATTTTATGTGTAGAGGTGAAAACCTCCCTTCCCTCTATGTGGAGAGCTATCTGTACTACCAATGAACTTAAAATATTTAATTATATAAAAATCCACTTAATCTAGTAAATAAAGGAAGCGTTGCTTGATTCGTTCAAAAGAATATTAATCGATGATAATTAGAATCTTGCTAATTAAAAATTGATAGTTTAATAGTAATAATGTCTTATTATGATGATAATTAGAATCTTGCTATATAAAAATTGATAAAACTAATTAATTATGATCTTCCATCTTGGTAAGACATTATTAATATTAAACTACCAATTTTTAATTACCATAAGACATCAGAGAGGCTTGTGGGATGGAAAGTTAAATTGAATCTAGGCCTTGTACCCAGGACGAGATCTTTTGACCAATACATGTGTTCAAGATCTTTTCTAATAAAAGAAAGGGATATGCATATTAGAAGTTTTAAAACTTGTTATGAATATGTAATTAAATTCTAAAACTTTCAAACAATGTAATCAAGTCCTAAAACTTGTAGTAAAAGTATAATCGAGTCATAAAAAGTGCAATTCAGTCCTAAAAATTGTCAAATTGATCTAATCTTGTCATTCCATTTTAGGACTCAATTGCACCTAAATTTTAGGACATAATTGTATTTTTTTGAAAATTTTGAGACTCAATTGTACATTATAATAAGTTTTAGAATTCGATTATATTTTTTGAGAATTTTTTTGAGAGTTTTAAATTTAATTATACTTTCGTGATAAGTTTTTGAATCTTTAATGCATTGATCTAAAAAGAAAAAGAATTCAAGATCTTTACCAACAAAAGATAGAAAATCCAACCGGGACTGCTTCGCGCCGAGCCCAACATGAACAGCAGTTTCTGGAAAATTCTTGCCCTTTTATTGTATTGAAGAAAAAAAAAAAAAAACCAGCGCGAGACACTTTCAAAGGAGATAGAATATTCTCGTAGCATCTAAAACGCTGGCGTTTGATTACGACAGCGAGCTTACCTAGAGAATTGGATCAAAGATCCTTTATGGCGGTTGGACGTTTTGAATTTGAGAACCAAAAAAGGCCACTGTCGGATAAATTATTATTTCTAAAAATTTTACAAAAATTTGAGACGGAAATACACGTCCCTCCCTAAGCAATCGCATGCATTTTACTTGATAAAATATTTTTTATTAATTAATTATTTTAAATGATTCAAAATAATTATTTTTTAAGAAATTATTTTTTAAATCATTCATTTTTACGGTGAACAGAGAAGGTAGAAATTTCTGTACGACGATCTAAAATATTTTTCCCCAGATACAAATTAATTAAATTAAAAGCGAATAGAAAAAGGAATATTGAAAATACAAAAGAAGAAGAAGAAGCGGGGGTCAATGAAAGGACACCGTGGCAAAAGCATGCATTCACGTGGGCCCCAGTTCCCCCCGCGTACCGAGGTGGCAAAAGGAGAAAGTTCAGAGGCGAACGTGATTCGTAGGATCAACGGCGAAAACGCACGCACCACGACATTTCGCACGCAAACGCAACCGCAACCGCAAACGGATTAACCAGTCGCGGCGGTGCTGCGGTGAAGAGAGAGAAACTAGAGAGAGAATAGAGAGAGAGAGAGAGCGCGCGTGATATTCAGCTGATCCTCACTCCCCCTCCGGAAGATCGTCTCATCATCCGAAGCTCGACCGATCGGAAACCCTAGCGCGCTCTCGGATTGTGCTCGATGTCCGATCGTCCGGCGGCGGCGCTCGAATCGGATCGGCTCGTGGGATTCTGATTCGGGACGGGTGGGGGTGGTGGTGGGGGTGGTGGAAGAATGAGGCCCATGGAGACCGTACACGATCTGATCGAGGAGGCGAAGGCGCGGACCGTGTGGTGGGCGCTGGTCATCTTTGCCGTCTCCTACTTCCTCTCGCGTAAGTCCCCTGCCCTCTCCTTCTCCGCGGAATTGGGAACCGAGGGGAGCTGTCTGATTTCGTTAGCTTAGGATGCATTGCCGTGTCGTGTGCTCTCTTTTTTTGTTTCCTAGTCGTTCTCGAAATTTGCTGGTGGGATGGGTGGTTTAGATTCGCGGTGAAGACTCGTGCCCTGTTTTTGGCCTATCGTGGGTGACTCTCCGTGGGGGTGGTTGCTGACGAAGAAATTCATGGAATAGAATGCCGAAGGAAGGGGAATGTCGGATTATCATGTGGGAAACTTAGTTCGGCGACAACAAGATTAGTGGGATAAGGCTTTGGCAAAAATTCGGCACTAGGTTAAGTTACTTGGACGTTTTTTTGGATGATGAATCGTTGGTGAATCACAATTTGTTCAGTTTACAATGTTTTTGGTGGTGGCTTTGGGTTGTTGATGCACCCTGTTCCCATTACCTGGTGACGTGTGGTATCCAAATGCAGATATCAACAGCTAAGGGTTACTGGCGTTTTAGCCTCGTTATTAATTCTACCGTGGAATAGTTGGAATGCACGTAGAGATCAACTTATGATTGTAATCTGTTTTTTTTTTTCCTTTTTCCTGAAAACATGGAATAGTAAAAATTACCATAGTAGATTTGCGTACATTACCGAACCTGGACTTTGAGTTTCACGCTGAACTGTTGAAATGTGCATGCAAGATAGGCATACACCTAGACACAGGTGAGTGGGTGAGTTAGCATGAAAAAAGTACACGGGCAGCACCGCCTACCTCCCCAAAACTAAACACACCCAACCCACCCGTATGCACACACAGAGAGATGAAGATGTCCTTCACTGACAAACTGGTTGCTAATTTGCCTCGGTATATTAGTGCCCATGTAGTCTTTTCCTCTGTTAAATCTGATAATCAGTTTTAGCTGTATCATCAGTAAGATGACTATTCTGAAGATGTATATAATGTTGCAGATACAAGTAAATCAATGTGGATGAATTTACCTATTGCAATACTATTTGTCTCTGCATTGCGGATTGTCTTCAATGAAGTCGATTTCCAGTGGAAAGTTCGGTCCGGCCGTCCCAGGTCTTATTTATCTATTCTGAAGGAGAGGCAGTTATCCATAAATGATTCGCGTCTTACAACTCCTCCACCTCCTCCAAAATGGAAGAGAAAAATTGATTCACCTATTGTGGAAGCTGCAATGACCGAGTTCATCGACAAAATCTTGAGGGATTTTGTTATAGATTTATGGTACGCTGATATCACACCCGATAGGGATTTTCCTGAGCAGATACGTGCAATAATCATGGATGCTCTTGCGGAGATATCAGGAAGAGTCAAAGCAATTAACCTTGTTGACCTACTAACCAGGTATATTTTACTTTTACTTCTTTATCTTATGGGAGTTGATTAAAGTTCATCTTTAGATTGTTTGATATTAGTTGGTACAGGTAAAGTTAATTGTCTCCTAAATTTTTCAGGGATATAGTTGATTTGATAGGTCATCACTTAGATCTTTTCAGAAGGAACCAAGCAATTATAGGTACTGATGTGATGGGGACTCTGTCGTCTGAGGAGAGGGATGAAAGGTTGAAGTTTCATCTTATGGCGTCTAAGGAGCTTCATCCTGCATTGGTATCTCCTCAGAGTGAATACAAGGTGTGAGGTGTAATGTGCCTCATGATTTCTGGTCATCCATTGAGTTTTCGCTGTTTCATGTAATCTATGTAAATTTCCAAACAGGTGCTTCAGCGTCTCGTGGGTGGAGTCATAACTTTAGTTCTGAAACCAAGAGAAGCTCAGTGCCCTGTCGTGAGATCCATTGCTCGAGAGCTCGTTACTTGCTTAGTCATCCAGCAGGTCATGGATTTCGCAAGCCCAGCGTGAGTTTTTAGAACATAATTCTCTGCTCGTATTCTCTAGAAGAACAAAATAGTCATGTTTTCTTAAGCTTTTCATCATGAAAACTCTCAATAAAATGTAAGCTTTAATATCGTGCTTAGGTATGTACATGTCGATTTATTTGATTTGGTAGATTTGCAGTTGAGTTTCTGGATCTCAAGTTATGTTTCTGAATATTTTTCTACTGGAAAATGAAGAGAATTTGGTGGTGCAAAATTTCCTCATGCACTGAGTGCTTGGTGTGTTCTCTCTGGGCTTGAATTTTTCTTATCGATTGTTCTAGTTGTACATTAGGAACCAATGAATGGTTGTTCTATGATACGTATTCTGTTATAATGGTTATCTTGAGTCCAAGATCTTAATGCCATTCAATGGCTAATATATACTTTTTCTGACATGTCCAGGTATATCAATGAAGTAATTGAATTACTTGTCCTTGCACTCAAAGAGGATGGAAGCAAAGTATTTGGTGGTACCCAGGCAACTAATGTTGCTGACCGCCATGATCTTTCTGGTACTGCTCAGGCTAAAGACAGTGAAGCTAAATATCCATCTGGCAATTCTAATATTAATGCAATGGTACATACATCTGGAGATGAGTCCTTTGGTCGTAGTACAGTTCAAGAAGAGAGTAAGCAGCCTAGGGCTGCTGATTGGGCAAGGGGGCTGGAGGCGGCGACCCAGAGAAGAACCGAAATTCTTATGCCTGAAAATCTTGAAAACATGTGGTCCAGAGGAAGAAATTATAAAAAAAGAGAGGCCAAGAAGGTTAAAGCAGCAGTTCAGAAATCAGGTGGAAGTGGGTCAGTTCATTCTATTCCTTCTGTAGATCGAAGAAGGGGATCATCAATCACTGGGGCGGGAGATTCTACTAGATCTGAAGAGAAAGCTGTAGTCCAGTTGCCTCCCCCTCACCCATCAGTCTTTGATAGTCCACTGGATCTTGGGAATGATTCTTCGAGCAAAGAAAAACAGCCACTTTTTGGACAAGGGAATCTTGAGGAGACAATGGAGGATCCTTCTAATATTGGTGCTAATGACAGGAGAAGTAGACTGAAGAGATCAAACAGCACTTCCGCTTTAAAAGTTGAACCGGACACAAAAAAGGTATTTACAGGAGAAAGTGAAGGTGCATATATCGCCGAGTTCTACCACCCAGATTTTGGCAGCCATAGTTTTGATTATAAAGTTAAAAGTTCCTCAGACATGGTAATTCGAAGTGAGGGTCCTCGTCTCCCCAAGCTCAAGTGCCGGGTAAGCTTTTTATCCCTGGGTTTTGGCCTCTAGATGCACAATTCTCGTCACAAGTCTTCAGAGAAATGATGAATCCTACTTTAAGCCAAAATATCTTTTCCAGTCAATGTACTGCATATTTGTTTTCTTATTTAAGTGTTGCTTTACAGGTGTTGGGAGCTTATTTTGAAAAACTTGGATCAAAGTCTTTTGCTGTTTATTCAATTGCTGTGACAGATGCAGAAAGCAAAACTTGGTTTGTCAAGAGAAGGTGTGTTTCCAATCTTTTTTACTATAAAACGGTTGGAGCTGACTTCTGAAATATGTAGCATTTTCCTAGGGAACTGTTCTGTAGTACTGTAGATAGGTTTCAGTTCTTTTTCAGTAGATATCAGGATTCTTTGGTTTATGGTAGTCTTTTTGGGCCAGCAGATACAGTAATTTTGAGCGGTTGCATCGACATCTCAAAGAGATTCCTAATTATACATTACATTTGCCACCTAAGAGGATATTCTCATCAAGTACAGAGGATGCTTTTGTTCATCAGCGCTGCATCCAGCTTGACAAGTACCTGCAAGTATTACTATGTTCCTATTGACTCTTCTATATTTTTTTTTGCTGTTTTTCATTTTCTGTAATTTAATTATGCTGTCTTATTCCAGGATCTTTTGTCGATAGCTAATGTTGCTGAACAACATGAAGTGTGGGATTTCCTGAGTGCTTCCTCAAAGGTGTCGGATTTCTATTATACTATGAATAAATAGTTGGCAGAATAGTTTCTTACGTGTTACTTAAATTTACTGATGTCTGATATGTGTCAATAATTTCTTTCTTCCATAGAACTACTCTTTCGGAAAATCATCTTCGGTGATGAGAAGCCTAGCAGGTACGTCTATATTGGCTCATTTATTGTCTAGATGTAATGTGTGGTAGATATAATGTCGTTATGGTAATTGGCATGATAAGAACTTTCCATGACCACTGTTGTGCTCATGGGCCTTGAGGGCCTAGTTTGGTTCTATGCTCTGAGCAGAATCGAAATTTTGGTTGGGAACATCTCAACCAAGAACCAAGGACCTCATCCAAGATCAGAAGCATGAACCACCCTTCAGTTCTGTTCACGAATTTTTTCCTTTTCCTGTCTATTTTTGCCTCATCATGTTCCTTGCACTTCTCAGCCACATTGTGTGTAAGGAAATATGAAAAAATGAAAAACCAGATGTGTAAAACACACATTGACAGAGACAAATAGGTTTGAAAAAAAAGGCTGCTGTTCTAGAGATTAGAAAAGGACAAAAAAAAAAAAAAAGCCTGCAAAAGCAAGGTGTTTCCCAATTAAGTGATCATGTGATGATTAGGATCTCCCTATCTAGGTGGGACAAGAAAGTAGATGCAAAGAAGGAAGACATGGTCTTCTCTTTTAATTGCTGAGAGATGAAGACGGCAGTTGAAGAACGTGTAAACATTAAGCCTGTGCAATGTTCAAGACCTGCTTTTGTAAGCATACCCTGGTTAGCCCTTGACAAAGATAGTAAAACATGTGGAAAAATCAAGAGAGCCTTGGACTTTTAATGGGAACCTGAACAAAAGCCAATTGAAAATTGAAACATAATAAGAAGCTAAATGAGTCCCGGCAAAGAGCCAGAAATTTTCGTTGTGGTTCTATCGGATCTGTCTGCTTTTTCAGGTTCACCTGGTATTTTAATAGGTGGATTCACCTGGTTGTTTTGACATCCTTAGTTGTGCCGTCGTTGGTTGTTCATGCCCTTGTACTTGGCCTCTCTTAACATTTATGTAACTAATCACTGAAAGGATTTAAACATATGTTATTTGTTATATTTGGAGCTTATTGTTTATGTTGCTAGGTGATGAGTAACTTGTTCATTGTCAATTACTTTTAGGCCACGTTTGCGAGCCCATGTATAGTTTCAGATGGGGTTTTATCTACCTGATCTTTAGGGCTTGAATCATGTCAAATGTCTGTTGGTTTTGACCTGATATAAAACATGTTGGGCAACTAATATAGGATTAATCCCAAGTGAATGGGGAAGAAAGATTGGCACATACTTTTTCCCTGGCTCCCAATTATTTTTACTTCAAACCGTCAACTTTACAATGTTGAAAAGAATTTTTAATGTGACTTCCATGTTACACTTAGTCCCGTTGGTAGATGGCCATTATTTTATCCATAAAGTACTAGGAACATCCTTGTGTTTAGCTGCTAAACATCATGGTCTATAAGTAGAGTCCATTGACACTAAAATTAGGCTATCATCCACACTGTGTGCTTTGTAATTGAACTTTAACACATGGTTGAGCTAGTTAATCCATAAATGTCCCCAAATGTGTGTGTGTGTTATAAATGAAAGGATACATTGACAAAGCCTTTTATTCACGAATTAACAATTCTTTTACGTATCCTTTTTTTTTTATCTCAAAGAGGAAGTTGGTTTTAAAGTGAAACATGGAAAATCTATGAAATGACGAATTAAAATAATACAAGGAAAAGACATTGTCACTAAAGTATATCCATCTATTAATGAGTAAATATGTATCCTCGCCGGGATATATTCTTCAATTTAGATTGACTCTGAGATATTTTAGGCAGCTTTGTCCAATATGTCTACATAAATGAAAATTTTATCAACTCACTTTACTTTTTTTTATTTTGGCTTTCACGCATGCTATGATGTTTAAAGAATGCTAAGGAGATTCTGAAGAGGAAAGCAAACTTAGAAGAGATTAGCGATGTAAAATGTTAAATGCAAATTGTTACATTTATGTGGAATTATGTCTTGTTGAAGCATACTAATGCGTTGAGAATTAAAGTCAAAGTGATGAAAAATGGAAAATGTCACCTAATAGAAGTTACATAAGGTCATATTATTAAGTGCGTTTAAGGGGAATAAATGAAGAAAAAATTGAAGATGGAGAGAAGGCAAATTGAGCCCTACTTGCACTAATCTTGTGCCCTCACTACTCTTTACTACACAACCCCAAAAACTATATATATATAAAGAGGCATGCATACTATTTGGACAAAATTACTTTCCTGGAGAGTATTTTTCTTTCCTCATACTCAACTTGTTTTCAAGAAGATAGGAACAAACACTTAGTATCTATGAAAATGAAAACTGCAAACAATTTCTCTTTGATATATATATAAAGAGGCATGCTGCATCCTATTTGGACAAAATTACTTTCCTGGAGAGTATTTTTCTTTCCGCATACTCAACTTGTTTTCAAGAAGATAGGAACAAACACTTAGTATCTATGAAAATGAAAACTGCAAACAATTTCTCAAATCAAAGAGGCCCTTATATTTTCTCAACATTATGATTAAATATTGCGAGGATTTGTCCTGATGTCTTATACTTTTGCTTCTCAACCTTTTTTAGAAACCCACCTATCAAACCCCCCCCAAAAAAAAAAAAAAAAAAAAAGTGATATGAATGTCACACACTCAAATAAGTGACTGGATGCGAAAACCTCATCAATTACTCCCATTCCCTACTTTGTGGAACTCTGAGCTACTGTTTGTGCTGTTCCAAAGTATTCTTCTTTGAAAATTCTCATAATTCTGCTGAAGCTTTTAGGAAAAGTGCAAGGAAATAATTAATTAAAAGTCATTCCTTCTTCTTCTTCTAGGTGATTGCAAATTGACAAGCATGCGCATCACCAAAGAAGAATTTATTGTATGATATCATTGGTTATTTTCACCTCTAGTTGCCTGGAGTACTCTGGGCTCAAACTTATTTTGAAGTTACTTGACATCGAGTGCATTTCTTTTTTATAATTGTCTTATCAACTGCCTTGGTTAGTCATGGCCATAATAATCATTATGTTTTCTTAGGGATGCAAATAAAAGGAAAGAGTGTTTTTATTTTTATTTTTTTCTGTTTTGTGTGACTTGACTTTGGATCTATTTATTTTTGACGAGTCTGTCCAACTTGAAAATTTCATGGTTTCCCATCCCCAGTTAATGAGTATTTGCAGTTCAATTTTATGAATTAACCATTTCTCCTCTAAACTTGAGAAATGAGCTCACAGTTTTAATCTTATGTATTCCTTTACACTCCCTGTTATGAGTTCGATCTTACATGTGAGACACAGAATGCCATATTGATGGAATTGGAGACTACATCACAAGAATAGAGAAGCTAGCAGAATAACAGTTAGAGAAGTGTCAGTATCGAACTTGAACTCTTTGCCTGTGCTATATTGTTAATGTGAATAAATTTTTTTTTTTCAAACCTTAAACTGCTAGGTGATGGGCGCACAATGAATATATAGCATAATTCTTAACAAATTGATCAATTTCTAGTGAATCCGTTTGGATCTTAAATTTATAAGCATCAGAGGTTGTAGCACTGAAGAAGTGCATCTATCAATGTCATGCCGATCATCACTCAAAACATGACTTTGTTGTTGTTTATACTATCATCTGGTGTTTTTAGTAAGTGGAAAGGGACATTTAACTTTATTTTAATGACATTTAGCACTTTCCTGTTTATTGCAATTACGAAATTTGGATAATATTGTGCAATTTCTTTCATAGCTTTTAGTTAACTCACGGCTTTTCCTCTTCATGCCAATGAACAGTGAATGTGGACGACGCAGTGGATGATATTGTCCGGCAGGTCAAGGGGTTTCAAATGGATTAATGCGTAAAGTTGTAGGTCCTACACCTTCCTCGTTTGAAGTATCAACGTCAATTTCAGCAAGGCAGCTGTCCTGGAATGCAGATGAAATAGAAAGATATGTTTCCAGGCAAAACACTGCAGAAACATCAGCCAGTATCTCTGATAACGAGGATGGTGATAGGGATGGAAATCATGGCAGTGATGAAGTAGGATCTAGTGGACATGCAAATGGCTGGCATTCGGATAATGAGTTGAACTCCAAGAATTTTCCTCCTCGGGTGGTCAAACGTGGTGAAGGCTCTAGGGACTCAGTGTCTGAAAAGAAGCATGGTTTGGTGCTTCAGTCTGATTGGAATGGGCAGGCTGGTTCTTCCCTGACAAATTTTCAACTAGCTCCCAATCAATTGGTGGACCCTGTTGGCATGCCTCCTGAGGTACTACTGGATTTAGCTACTTTTTCCCCCCTTTTACTTCAACCCACCTGATTAGGTTTTATTGTTCATTCTGGTCCTTTATATATAGTGTGGATTTTAGCATCTGTCCTACTAACCGATTACTATGACAAATGCACATGGCATGAAATTTGGCAAGATTTATCTTCTTTTTAATTTGTTTATATTCATAGAGTGCAGGATCAATTCATAAATTGTGGATTACTTGTAAGAAAACATATGATGTATTAAAGCATCAAGGAGTTATAATTTAATTAGCTCTTCTTTGGATGATTAATTCTGCTTCAGATAACAAGTTATGATTTACTCGACAGTTTTAATCTCACTTTTCATGTAGGAATTTTTTTTTTTTTTCAGTTCCCATTTAAGGGACTGGAGAGTGTTTTGTACATATTTCACAAGGTGCCTTTATACGATGAAATTCCCTATCTTTTTGTGTATGTGGATCATGAAGTATTTTTAAAAGTTAAACTGGGAACTAAGTGTTTGTGTAGTTTTGTGCTGCGACAGATCAAATCAGATTGGCAATACCTAATAGTCTGAACTCCTAATTGTAGACGTTTTATCCTTTCACCCCTGTATGTCGTGGTTACTCTAGTCAATGGCATCTATCCCAGTAGACGACCTATGCCTTCTGAAATCTTGCCTAGCTTGGGCAGTTCGAGTGCTTTGTAGAGTATGGTTGCAAAAATAATGAATGTCTTGTGCATTTCTCATATGAATTTTGGTAAGTTTCAATGAACAAGTAGTTCTAATTCAGCTCATAGTAGAAGCGCTATTGTTTTGCATGCATGGGCCTCAATGGCCTCAAGGTCACATTTTCAGCATCTTATACTGAAGATGTGTTTGAAAAGGTTATGCCTACACTATATAATGCATCAAGAAATTGTTCATAAAGATGTAGATGGTGGCTAGGTCAAGCAGAGGACCTCAAAGCTGACATCCATTTTCTTTCAGCACATTTTAATTTCTAATACTCTTCCTTTGCCCTGACAGTGGAGTCCTCCGAATGTTTGTGTGCCTATGTTGAATTTGGTGGACAAGATTTTTCAGCTTAAGAGGAGGGGGTGGCTAAGGTGAGCTGATTGACCCTTCTCTTCTAGACCTAAAATGTGGTTTGTTTGACTTTTGTCCCGTTAGCGATTGTTTGAACCATGAGTAATTCTTGTTCACTTATGAAAGAAATTATCAATTTAGGTTAGTTTGTAATTGTCACATAATTTTGCTGTCTATATGATGGTTGAATAAAGTAATGATGAGTGGCTTAGCCTGTTGAAATGAAAGTTATTTGCCATCCGTTTGTCAGTGGCTGTAGAGGATTGTAAAGTATGTCTGTCTGCTTCCTTCACTGTTGAGTGTAGTGCTATTAGCTCTTGTTACTCATTAGGAACGCTAGACTAGGTAATGTCTTTGTAGCTGGAATTTCTACTCAATGAACTGGCCATATGAAGCCTTCAAACTGCAGTTCATTTTGTGCTCAGTTTAAGAGGTTGTAATGGAATAAATTTGACTAACACTTTCATCTCAAATTGATTTTGTGCCTTACATGGCTTTAGTGCCAATTCTCTTTATTTTCATAGTATTTAAGAGATCAATAAAAATACATTGGAATGCATGGAATCACACATTCAATAATTAGGTTGCTAATTATATCCATGGGCACGGATTACCACCTTAATATTTATCAAGCATATTGCAAAAGAAGTCTAAGTTGTTGTTGTGCCGTTTAATATTCCTTTTATAAATTGCATTCACCCCACTGACAGTAAGTCATTATCACCAGTTAGGAAGATAATCGCTGGCATCTACTTAAACCCGACAATTGGAAGACTTGCGTGATGGAAAACAAGTCCCCCATAGGAAGTGGCTTACTTTAAATTTTGCAACATAGTAAGAAAGAAAAAGTGAATGCATCCATGAGCAGCAATTAAAGTCGATTGAGGAAAGTTCAATTGGCTGCCTAAAAGTCCTTCTAATATAGGCTTGGTTCTGCACGCAATACTCCTGACTACATTGAACACATGAGGGCTAAAATGAACTCGCCATTTGTCAAGTCTGTTATTGACTGTATTCTTGTAAGAATGCAAAGTGACCCATTTTTCTGTGAAAAAGAAAGAATGAAATTAAATGGAACAATATGCTGTCAAAGGTTGTATGGAAACTGTAATACAGTTGTTGGCAATCCTTAACAGTTGATTGTCGAAACTCTTGGATGCAGGAGACAGGTATTTTGGATTTCAAAGCAGATTCTACAGTTGGTAATGGAAGATGCTATTGATGATTGGCTCTTGAGGCGGATTCACTGGCTTCTCAAGTGAGGAAACTATAGCCCAAGGAATTCGGTGGGTTCAAGATGTAAGAACAAAGAATGCTGTAGTAACAGCCTTTTCTAGTAAGGATGTAGTGCATACAACATCTATATTATTCAGAAACGAGGGAATATGATTAGCTGACGTGCATTCAGGATAAACCTGATCTGAAAATGACTAACTTCTAATGTGATTCATATGTTTCGAAGCATGATTGCACGTAGCTGTGGGATAAATCTGATATTAACGTGAATGACTTTTAATGCAATTCATATATATAAAAAAACTGGCCAAAATATAATATACATCAAAACATGATTGCATGTAGTTTCTCATGTAATGCTATTAACCAGGCAGTATGCTTCTGAAGCAATATGACCTTTTCTTTTCAATGATCTGAAAGAAATGAAATTCTTTCAGGTTCTCTGGCCGGATGGTACATTTTTTCTGAAATTTGGAAAAAGCAAGATTGAAGAAGATGATATGCAACTAAACGAAAGATTATTTCAGACCTTAAATCAGTTTGGTGGCAGTAGGATATCCAAACAAGGGTCCTCATCCTTTGAGTTACAGCTTGAAGCTGCTCGCAGAGCCCGTGATGTCAAGAAGATGTTATTCGGTAAGTAAATGGTAGCACGTGCCCAATTTAATTGACAAACAGTAACTTATGATGTTGAGAGTTTTACTCTTCAATGGTAAAGATATTTTGAGTTGCTGGTTATTTGCCTTTTCTGTTGGATAACTAATTGTACTTCATTTAATGATCGTATCTCATTTAAGTATTTAGGTATAGAAAAAGAGGTGAAAAAAGAAGATATCTAGCCACTGCCCCCCATGCCGGCTATGATTTATCCGGCTGAGAGTCTGCATCTTAAGTAGTTTGTGTATTAGATAACATGGCTTTAGTACTCAAGTATCTAGTTATTTAAGCTTTTAATATGGTTTGATATATTTAGCTAAGAGCAATGACTCAAAGGCATTTCGAGGACCTTTTATGGATAGTAAACATTAAGTTTATGTCTTTCATGTATGCAAAATTCATAATAAGTTGACATGAGAAGGAGAATACTGCTTACTACTGTGAAAAAATAATTAAGAAGGAATGAACTAACAAGAGAAAAACCAATCTATGGTAAGTGAAATAGAAGCCTGTCTTTTGATGGTAAGAAATTCTCTTTCAAAGGTTTGTATATTCTAATTTCCATAGCAATAATTTTATCTTCATGGAATGATCTTGTTTTATTTAAAGTACCCATTGTAGAAATCAGACGTGCTGTTTCTTAATGGATTTCATATGATGTCTGGAAGTCATATGATCGTTTTATGATTAGTCGAATGTCTTCACGTGGCCTTTACTTTTAATGAGCTAATTGGTGATCATTTTTTTTTTTTTTGTCGGTCCTATTTTACTCTTATTTTAACTCTCAGAGTTTTGCCCTGTCTTCTTGCAGGGCGTGAAAGTAAAAACCCCACACTTGAAACTAAATTGTCCTTAACTCAACCCCCGAAGAAGGTGGGGATTTGAACCCCCCACCTCTCCCTTCCCATGTGGGAAGGATGGCCACTAGGGCAAACCCAGTGGTTAATTTGATCATTTTATGATGAGTCGAATGTGTTCATGTTGCCCTTATCTTTTAATGAGCTAATCAGTGATCGTCTTGTGAAAAAGAAATATATCTTTTAGCAATTACTTAGGATCTTTCTGCTGGGGGCTCTTGTTATGATGGTTTTGATATTTTGCCTAATCATGAGAGCTGAAGTTGCAGCAAGGGGACTGTGGATTACACCTCGTACAGAACAAGAAAAATGAGAAAAAAATGCTAATCTCTCGTTCACTATATTTACTTGCTGTAACCTGTCTCTTTCTAGATTAAGTTACTTTGCTCCGTAGGACTCATCAACCGCAAATACCAACTATTGATAAAATCATCTTCCTTTTTTATTTGGGTCGAAATAAAATCATCTTATTGAAAATTGCATTTTACTGACTGTTTCTGCTTGTATAGAAAAGCTTAAAACTTCACTAGGTAGTGAGCACTAAAGGTTGTTATGCAAAAGGAGACTAGGTTGCACCAAAAATCATCAAGGAAACTGGTCAAAGTATGGCTTCCACTGATGGACCTTGTTGTTTAATTGTGCATAATTGAAATTGGGAGAGCAGGGTTAATATAGTAGTTGAAGGAGATTGGCTTGCATTATAATAGTACGCATGCTACACAAAGTTTGGTGGTGGTATGTCACCAGCAAAAGGTAGGGATGAATGAAAAAGATTGCGCATGTAATGAGAATGTCATAAATGATCTTAGTCAATACAATCAAATACTTTGTTTGCATAGCTTCCATCCCTATTTAAACACATACTGGTGGAGTTCAATTTTTAATGGCCGATAAACTTTCATTTTCATTTCTATCCAATAAACTTTCTTCTTTTATTTACTTGGGGGTGTATAGGTGCTTTGAATTTCAGGGGTCAGTAACAATTCACTGTTGGTCCATTGAATACAGGCAGCAACTTCTAACTTTTTCCATTAGTGATGCATTTTTTTCCCCTTATGTCAGAGGGAGCTCCCACTACGCTAGTCAGCTTGATAGGCCACAAGCAGTATAGGCGTTGTGCCAAAGACATGTACTACTTCCTTCAGGTTACCATCGTCCATCGCCTCACATCTTTCTCTGTTTAATTTTATATGTACTCTCTTATTGCTACTGTCTTCCTACAATTATCTACATGAGGCATCTTACTGGATCATTTTTTCTTTTTGAAATGTGCAGTCTTCTATTTGTGTGAAGCAACTGGCATATGGAATACTAGAACTCTTACTAGTGTCCGTATTCCCCGAGTTGCACGATGTTGTTGAAGACGTCCATCAGAAAATGCGTGATGAGCAACCTGCTTAGGGCAATTAATGGGAGATTTCACAATTTTGGCCATGTTGTCTTGGAATAGTCCACTGGGTCCTCGCCGTTACATCCTGTCTACATTGCAGCTTCCCCTGTCAAACCAAATATACAAGTAAATGAGGATTGTGAATTCACAAGATCCGAGCGAAAACCAGTTTTGCAGGATGGGATCAGGCTTCGTCTCCTCCAATGCTAACTGTACAGAAGCGCACATTCAGCGTCTGTATATAGTTCATGTGCATACCTTTTTTTCACTTGAAGCAATATACCCCGCCGTTTGATTGGGGTATGTGTGTTCTTCGTGCATCTTTCTGTTTGAAAATGAAAGGAATGATCCACCCAATTCTTTCGGTATTGTATACGATTGTAGAGAAGAAGCTCAGGTGCTAATGCTGGCAAGCGTGCTTTGGCCATAATTTATACTTGTGTGCAACTTTACAATCCTTGAACAGAGCTAGTGATTCGGTCATTGTGATTCTCTCTCTCTCTCTCTCTCTCTCTCTATGACTGAGAATCAGAGCGCAGAAGCTTGTATGCCATTGTGTGCATGCGCGCCCCTGCCCTGAGCGCCAGAGTTTGTATGTTACTAGTGTGCATATGCGTGCGCAGAGTAAAGAAGCTGTGACGTGATAATAGCTCCTGAATGGTTAAAATTTAAAAAGGAAAAACCAAAAGAAAAAACCTGGTAATTGGAAGGTGTACCCAGGTCAGGCAGTCCTATTCCTATTGAACGGGCTTTTCATTGCAATGCGGGACCGAGTTCGGTGGCCTTGAGACAAATATTTTGATTGGTGGGTCACAAATTTAAATATAATCTGCATGCAAATTTGATCAAAATACAACAGAAGAAAGAATAGCCTTTTAATTGCAATCGGGACTGAGTTCGAAGACAAATATTTTGATTGTTGGATCACAAATTTCAAATTTAAATGTTATCTACATGCAAAATTGATAAAAACATGACATTCAATGGCCATTCTTCTTACATAGGAACGAGGAAGTGGGAGGTTCGAATTTTCACCTTCTGAGAGGTTGGGGTTGGAACGATTTAGTTCAAGAATGGGTTTCAATTCTAACGCTCTGTAAGGAGTCAGGGTAAAAGTCTGAAAATAAGAGTTAGAGTAGGAATAAAGTAGGATCGACTAAAAAAAATTATATTAATCATACGCAAAATTCTAAGAGTTAGAATTAGAGTAGGAATAAATACCGAAAAAAATAAAAACTGTATTATTAATCATGCTCATGCTCAAGCTCGTAATCACTCCACTCCTCTACTGAGGTAGAGCATACATGCATGCATTCCCAAAATTTAGTTCCGCTCGTTTGTTTTATTCATTGAACCCTTTTACAAGGCACATGAGCAATCGTAGTCCCAATCGTCAAAAGAAACCATGCTTCGGTCTTGGTTCGTTTGATTCTCTCTCACAGGGCGGAGACTGAGACATAGCTTCATTCGCACGCTACTCTTACTCCAATGTCCGAAACTCGCGCCAGTCCTGACACTCTGACACTCTTTTCACACAAAAGGAGAGAGATGGTGTGAAGGACAGGTAGAAGACACGAGAGCAGCAAAGGGCTGTCGAAGGCCGGAGGAAGCAGGGAGAGAGAGGGGGCTGCTCGGGCTAGGGGCGGTTCAGGGAAGAGAGGGTCAGAGAGAACAAGGAGAGGATGCAGAAGCTCGGCATTCTTCCTCTTTCCTTCAGCCTCAAATCTAGTGAATGCCCAGAGTACCAAACATGTTCTCTTCTTGTCATGTTAGTGCTGTGCATGTAGTGATTATCTTGTCTATAATGCCGTCCCTTTTGTTGCATTGTAGTGAAAAGAAAAATATTCTCTTTGAATGAAAAACTATAATTCAGATGACCTGTTGACAACTTCGTTTTGGCAGAACATGAAAATGGAGTGATGTGCTTATTACAAGTTGGCAGTGAGATATGTTACAGATATTGCATAGTCTTTGTCAGAATCGGCATGGAAATTCTGAAATTCAAACTGTATTCGAATTCGAAAGGATTGATTTCAACCATACAACTTTTCTTATGGCTAGGCTTGAACCAGTACTCCTTTTCTACTTCTGCAGATATGGAGAAAGAGTAGCAGAAGTGAACCAGAACTGTGAGTGGTTTTTCCCTGTTTGTCGAGGGATTTGCAGCTGCAGCTCATGCCATTACTCAAAAGGGCGGATGCTCACTGATCCTATCTACAACAAGGTGAGAAACAGCTCTCTTGTGCTTTGTGTGCGCGTGCACACAGAGAAAATCACATCACTTGTGGCCTCTGCGACCAAGCGGAAAACTTACGGCTTGGACATGTCTATTTGCTAAGGTAACTACACATTGCCATCTTCTGTCTATAGTCCGCAATAAGTTGTCTTTCCTCTGACTCTTTTAGACAACAGAGTAACTTACGAGTAAATTCTTCTGGCCATAAAGAAAATGTTCACTAATTCTTCCACTTTGCTAAGGTCATGCATCGTGGTTGTAGTTCAGCTTTTACCTGTCCTCACACTAAAGTGTTTGGCAAAAAGCTCGTTATACCTCAACTAGCATCTCACGTAAGACTATAGAATTGTCGGTATCTTGTTATTTTCGCTAATGTTGAACATGATTCTCTGTTATGCTCGGGTGTGAAAATGTGGTTTAGGTGTTCTGAGAAATGTTTTGCCAGGGTGGATCTGATTCAACTCTTTAATGATATTGACTATGTTTTCCCTACAGGTCACAAAAGAAAGGGTTTGGGTCTGCGGCTGCTATCTCATTCCAACTCGCCCCAATGAAGCTTACATGCATTCAGCCACTCAGGATACACAATAAATCGCACTTGTAGTAAACCTTGTCGTACATAAGCCTTGTCGTACATAAGGTGTTCTTGATACCACAGCAGAGAAAAGGATCAATGAAGACATTGAGGCTTAGCATTCTAATGAGAATTATCGACTATGAGACGAAAATGAAACACATGGATGCGATGGAGTTTGTTGAAGATGAAGGGTTCGTTCTTTTTGCTGGCATTTGAGTCTGACAAAAGTCACTTTTGGATGTCGTTGAGAGTAAATCGGGAAAATTGCTTCCAGAAAGCAATTAAAAGTGTCAGAAAACTTGAGGCCATAGACCGCGAGGTTATGTTTCCATTAGAATCATCTCTTCCTTGTTGTGACAGTTTCCTGTATATTCATGCCAATTCACTTTTACTTTTTTGGCTTTAAAGTGCTTGGTTTTGTGGTGTACGAAAACCGTTAAGGATCTTGCGAATATTTGATGGTGACACAAAAACCAGGAACAGATGTTGCCCTTTTAAAAATAGATGCAAACTCATGCATGTACTAATAATTGAACGAAAGGAACATCTTGCAGACTCTATAAGTCGCCTCAACTAATTTGGCAAACGTAGCCTGAATTAGTTCTCTTATTTAGATTAGAAAGATTGTGAGATTTAAATGGCAACTGATGAAAAGAAAATCTATTTTTAAAACATCTGCATTTTACTTCAAAGCTAACTGCACATTTGCTTTTTCTATCAGCATCGTTGTTGAACAAAATTGATAGTTACTCTAGGAACTTTGCTAATCGAAAATTGCAGTTCCCAAGCAAAGTTGCACTCTTGCCTTTTCCTCTGCCACTGAACTTGAGCAGCTGCAGCTTTCTAGCATATAGGCTTCATAAACACCTATGTTGCACCTTAACAATGAAAAAGCTACAGTTCTGCTATTCAGCATGAGAACTGTTAACAAGTTTCCAGATCAAAAGATCTTTGTATCGGTTGGTCAGTCACAGAGTTCAACTGAGACCAGATTAAGTGTCTTCTGTTCACACAAGAGAGGCAGAATATGCAGTGAAAACCTACTGCTTGAAGTGAGGTTACATGAGATGGTACAACATGTTCACATCAGTTAGAACAGATGGTTAAGATTCCGCACATCTGGATAAACACTATGAGAAAATTATCTAGCAAAACATAATTATGAGAGTTTGTAGCA